>OZ002741.1:80093316-80338592 GCA_963924295.1 Dioctria rufipes | reverse complement strand
TAAATTAATTTCGTACGCATACTTTGAATATACTCATCATATAGTGAAGCGGAAAGTTCGTTGAACTCATTATAGGATGTGAGGAAGTTGCTGTTACTTATAATGTCCTTGTTTCGCAAATATCCTTTCGACAGTTTATTCTTTTTATTTTTAAGTCGTTTTAGCTCTTTATTGAATCTTGACGATGATATTTTAGAGATCCGCTGACGTTCACGGGGAACATGGGAAGCGAATAAATCAAAAAGAATTATGTAAAACTTAGAAACATCTTCATCAACACTATTGCAAGACAGTAATGTGTTGAAATCAATAGAGGTACGTCTACTAGAAAGTTCCGGAAAGTCAGCTTTTCTAAAATTGAAAAAGTATTGTGTTTCGTCACAATTTGCGAGATTTTCGGTTTCATGGCAATATGTAATTAGTAGAGGTGGGTGATATTTGTCAAGAGTAGACATTATAACTGAGCTAGGTTCAACTAATAAGCTCCCCGCGTCAGTAGAAAATACCAGGTCATGTCATTCTTAACATTACTGATTTGGCTGAGACCAAGAGATGAAATAGTGTCAAGGAAACGTGATTCCCTTGTTGTCAAGTTATTAAGTGGAATATAGTCCACGTCATCGTCATTAAGTACTAATTGTATATTGGGTAAGTTAAAATCACCATTAAGTAGTAATTCGTCAATAGGTTCCATCTCACAGTGGATAAAATTAGATGTTAAAGTAAGTAGGTCGTAAATATTTAGATCTTTGTCGTCGACAATATTTATGGAGTCTGGAGGAATATAGCAACAAATTATGTATAAGTCATATTTTAGGAGAGATAGCTTAAGAGTTATGAGCTCAATATCGAAGGTGTTGGAGAAACAAGGAAGTTCAATTTTGCTGCAATTGAGCTTATTTTTACAGGCGAGAAGTACGCCACCGCCACGAGCTTCCGAAACAGTATGTCCATCCCTTCTAAAAGTTTGATAGGATATGTCAAGGATTTCAGTATCGCGAATACCATGATGCAGCCAAATATCAGTGAAAACAACTATATCGAAGAAAGCCGCGACAGAGGATTTGAAGATATGTGAGGTTTTTGTCGGAATCCCCCTTTCATTTTGATAGTAAAGGGAAAGCGACTTCAGTTTTTTGGAACAACGTTGTTTATTTTAGCTTTATTTCTAGGTAGGTGTTCAGAAGGTACAAATAATTTAGTCAAAACGCCAGGAGGCCAAAGTAAGCGGTCTAATAACCCCCTTCTTAGTATTGCCATGCAAAATTTAGGGTTTTCACTTCATCTAACTTTTATTTTCATCTAGGGTATAATATTCTTGGTCTCAAACCAATTATAACTCTTTCTCTTAAGGAAATCTGGATTTTCAGCATCGTTCTGATCTTTGATTTTGATGAAATTTCATAGGAAGCTTGGCTATATTCAACCATTCCACAAGACACCGATCCCTTGGAACCAGGTCAATTCGGATTTCAATAAAACTTTTAAGAAATTGTATGGAAAATGAAAATAGAGGTTACCCATATTTTTATTAACTCCTATCAATCACGCTTTGGGTGGATTAAAAATTTCGTTATTTTGCGATGAAATGTTATTTTTCAAAAAGTATACCTCGAGAACGGTCCAGCCGATGTTTGTGGTTCGAATATCAAATGAAGCTAAATGCTCTATATGTTTCATGCATGTTAAAAATACAGCAACAGCGTATGAAAATCTTTTTTTGTTAATAATTGTATTTAAAAAAAATTATTATTTACTACTGAAATCGCGGAATTGTAAAGCCAAAAAATGCGGTGATGTTTGTCTTCACTCAAGTGCTCCCATATTATATACCTATATAAAGGGTTTGCCAATAAGAGGTGCTATTTTAGTTAGCCCGTTATTTCGGTAGATGTCACTTTTGGAGCTGTCATTTTTTGACATTTGACAAGTAGGAACTACGCCATTAGTAAAGATGGAACGATACACGATTCAACAACACATTGAAATTATTAAAATTCACTATAAAAATGGTGAAAATGCTGCAGAGACGGTTCGTAAAACTCGAACATTTTTGGGTCGTCGTGAAGCGCCTTGTCGGACCGCAATACAGAAATTGGTAGAAAAATTAGAGCTGTCGGGACAAGTTAGTGATGTGAAGAATAAAACCCGTGCACGTCGCTCAATAACAGCCGAGAATATTGCTGCTGTAGCCGAAAGTGTTGAAAAAAACCCAGTTTGTCCATTCCTCGTCGTTCTTTGGAATTAGGCATTCCACAAACATCATTACACCGTACTTTGCATAAAGATTTGGGTCTTAAGGCTTATAAAGTTATAAAGAACTCAAGCTTTGCTGATTGGGTCCTTGAAATGCATGAAAATGATCCGGAATTCCACCGAAAAATCATCTTGAGTGTTGAGGCCCATTTCCACTTCGATGGCTTCGTCAACAAGCAAACTTGTCACATCTGGGGCTCGGAAAACCCAAGAGTTATTGTTGAAAAGCCTCTCTATCCTCAATGTGTGACTGTTTGGTGCGGTTTATGGTCCCGCGGGGTCATTGGACCTTACTTTTTCGAAAATGAGGCTGGAGCAACAGTTACGGTGAATGGATTGCGCTATCGACAGATGATTAATGAGTTTTTATGGCCGGAATTGGATGGTATTGATCTGGACAACGTTTACTTTCAACAAGACGGCGCTACGTGCCATACAAGCAACGAAACCATTGATCTTTTACGGGAAAAGTTTCCGGACTGTGTTATCTCTCGAAGAGGTGATCACAATTGGCCACCGAGATCTTGTGACTTAACACCTTGCGACTTCTTCCTTTGGGGGCCACGTGAAAGAGAAGGTCTACGCCAATAGCCCAGCATCGATTCAAGACCTCAAAGATGGAATTCGTGAGGCTATCGAGGACATAGGGCAACCACTTTGCGATTTGGTTATGGAAAATTTCATGAAAAGGATATGGTCCTGTAGGCATGGTCGTGGTGGTCATTTGGCTGATGTTATTTGCCATTATTAACGGCATACCTTCCTCTTTATAATGAAATAAAGATCCGATCATTTATCTCAAAAAATGGCATTTTTCTTTGAATATCAAAATAACACCTCTTATTGGAAAACCCTTTATATATGTATATAAATACAAAATTTAATAAATACAAAAAGCAATCCCAAAATATTGAGGATCCGTCTTCCAGGATATTTAAGAATACAGGACTCAACTCTTATTCCTGAAATATTTTTTTGGTAATTTTTTTCGCCTAATGGCACATCAGTTCAATATTTTAAAAATGTTACCAAAATTATAAAATTAGGTTAATTATGTCCCAAGTTAAGAGGTTTTAAATGTAATTCCACAAGACATTTCAGGAAATTTTAATTTGCGTATCTTTGTGAAGATCTACGGGAGAACGCTAAAAATTTGGATGCTTTTATTCTATATAAGCTCTTCAAACTTTTTAATTTTCACAAATATCCGTGATAGTCGATTCATAGCTGCTGGATAATTTTGCGTGAATGTCCCGTCCGTGGGTGATACTGCATAACCGCGAGACTAGCAATATCATAACCGTGTAACTGCATTGAGTAGCATAATCCAATTTCGAAGTTAATGGTAACTTATCTCAGAAAATAGAGCTTGTTTTATCAATTTTATGTCTAAAATAGTAAAATATGATATTACTCGTCCTAACCTTAGAGCTTAGTAGCGACAATTTTATCAAATAATAATAAAAAAAAGTGCGTGCTGAAAATTTTGCTTTGCTTTAAGTTACGCGATAGTGGCATTAGAAGATTAGCAGTTACGCAGTATCACCGACGATATATATTAATAAACGATACCACTTTTATAATTTGCAAAGGATAAAAATACAAGTGCACAAACTATATTAAAAAATCGAAAAATCGAAAACATGTCATCCAGGATTGCGTGGAGTGGTCCTTCTACATTAATCACGGTACCACTTTTATTCTTTTCGAACAATATCAAATTCCTTACAAACTCTGAAAATTTTATCCAAATCGGAAGTGGTCGCGTTCAAAGGGGTCGATTTCATGTGGAATAGCTATGTATGGCATACATCAGTTTAAAAATGTATGCCCTAAAACGAAGCCGAGCACGATTATAATTTTTTGTATATAGCTTAGATAAGGGTTCTAGCTTCAAATAAAAATAAACAAAAATCTGCTACAGATCCTCAATAGGAAATAGGTAATACAATTGTTTTAAACAAATACTGTTATTAACAAACAAAAAATGTGGTTCGGTACTGGCCTATATTATTATGAAAAGAAAAGAGATAGGACTTCATTTCGCATATAAATCAGATGCTTCATTCTCGAGATATAATATTTTTGGAAAATACTGCATCGTAAAATCAGGAAGGTTCTTACTTCGCGGGGGAATGGTGCGAGGGAGGGAGCAAACAAAAATATACGTGTGAGCTATTTTTGTATTTTATATAAATAAACTGTGAAAATTTCATCCAAATCAGAGATGGTCGGGCTCCAAGGTTTCGCGTGGAATTACTGACCACCACCTTTCTATGAATTTTCATCAAAATGCAAGATGGTCTATTTAGAACGTTTGTCGATTTCCTGTGAAATGACACTAATAAAACTCAATCATAAAAATACCATAGTCATAGAAAGAACATATTATCAATGAATAAAATACCATCGACACACTATATTTTCAATTACCTCATTAAAGCCACTTTCCTCTTTATATTCTTCTAATGATGAAGACTTACCTCATTACCTAATGACATATTCTGTATGTAATTCAATTTTAATGAGGCAAAACTTGCATCTACATGTTACCGCCGCAAATATTTCCATTAGAAATATCTCGTAATTATTGAAATTTCTAGCTGAAATTATGGAATTATGTCAGTTATTATTGAATTAGTTGTCAAATTGCTATTCGCTAATTTGTGATGAATTGCTTATATCCTAATTTTTAGAAGTGCAAAAATGGGTAGTGAAGGGACTGTGTACTATGCTATTATCTTTCCTTGCGGCACGTAAATTTGTCAACCATCTGCTAATATGGAAAGTTTCCCTGAAATTACTTGCAGTGAACACCGGCATAGTTTGCTCCCAAAAAACATTCTTTCGATGCCACAGAATTGTAATCAGGAATAAAGGAAATAACTTAGGTACATTTTTGAATTGAAGTGCTATTTGTACCATAGCTGTTTTTTTTTTTATAGTGGATATATTTTAAATAGATATATTTTAAATAGAGCTAATTTCTATACTTTGGAAAATTTCATATTTCACCTTGAAAAAGTGATAATAGTAGGCGCACTCTAAATCAATTTGAGCTCTCGATTCCTCTGCTATCAAATTTAATAACTTCAAGTGTATCAGTGTGCATATAATAACCTCATTAAATAATTTAATGCGATAATTAAAAGCACAGTTCGTCAATGATATTAAATTATTATTAAGTATAAACATTCTAAAGACACGAACAATTTGAGCCGCGCTGTTAAAAAAAATTCCGTTCCAGTAAAAAATTAAATTTTCAATTTACGAGGTAAGAAGTTTTCATTAGGTCTGTCTGTTTACTTTGAGTAAAAATCTCTGCGTAAAAATCAAGTAAAACCTTTTATTCGGTAGAGGGGATAACTCAAGAAAAGTTACCAGACACTTCTCGAGTAAATTTTGTTTAGCTTGTCATGTGTCAAAAATTTAACAGATAAGTTCTCTATGCAGAACAAGATTTGAAAAAAATAATTGTGATTAAGTAAAACATCTTGGCAAAATGTGCTTAAAAGGTCGCTTATAGGCATTCTGGCAGATTCGAGTAGCAGTGATGGTACAAGCGACAGTTGTATTCTAATCGAAATTCAAATCAATTTTCACTTAATATCATAACAAGCGTGTTAACGTCAAATTTAATACTTTTGACAGTCAGCTGATTGCATATCGAAGTTACACATCTTCTTAGTCATGAGTAAAAATGTGCAACTTTGTGCAAGAGGAGAAACGTATAAATTTACTCGATTTATACTAGTTAAAAGTAAACAGACGGTTTGTGAATAAAAATGCGTAAAAGTTTGTACACCGAGTAAAAAATTTCGAGTAAACAGACAGACCTAATAAAGATGTATTTTTTTTATTGAAAAAACATTCAATGTTGTTTAGGGACATTTGAACCTTATCACGAACGTCCGTTATTGTTTCGATTGCATATTGCAAAGTTTAGATGGCTTCCTCTAAGTGATGCTTCGTTGGTACAATCACGTTATTTTCTTCACTTTCCGGTATTTTGTCATCAGAATCATTTGTGGATTCAAGAGCAGCCTACTCAATAAAACGACTTGTTAACACGTCTTCCAACATAATCTGTCCAGTTGAAATTGCCTGCACTATAGTCGTTTTCAGTCAGAATTTTCCATGTTTCTTCTAATTCGTTCTCCACGTTACATTCTACAAATGTAATGAGCTGCAATTACTCTTCGTCATGCCAATCCAATTCAGGAGCCTCAAAACCACATTTACGAAAGCATTTTCTTATAGTCGAGGATCCAACGTCTTGAGTCCATGCTTTGGATATCTCTCTTACACAATCTAGCCAAGTTAACGAAATATTTTCTTTTTTAGTTTCCCAGTGATTCACAATATTTCTTAAAATTCGTCGGCGGTAATGTTGTTTCAAAGTTAGAATAATCCCCATATCCATCGGCTGCACTTTGCTAGTCATATTATGTGGAAAGTATAGCAGTTTTGTTGCTTTCAGTTAAGGAGCAATTTCCATACGATGAGCTTGGCAATTGTCTATAAAAAACAATACCCGTCGTTTTTCTATCAAAAATTGTTTGTCCATTTGAGCAACCATATTCGCTGAAAAGATTTTCGGACATCCAAGCCCGTTTATTTGCAGCATATACAACCGGAAGTGTTTTGATATGACGGAAACAACGAGGTTTGGCACTCTTCCCAATTACGAATTATTTTAATTTCTCAGAGCCGCTCATATTCGCTCTAACTAAATAGGTGACTCTCTCTTTACTGTGTTTACCACCAAAACACTTTTCACCCTTCAATGCTAATGTTCGATTTGGTAAACACTTGTAAAAGAGTCCTGTTTCGACAACATTGAAATTATCATTTGTAATTCGACAGAAGCGATAACAGTAGTACATTTATCCATTGTTCGCTGAGTGATTCATCTACTGTGGCACTTTCTCCACAAAGGACTTTTCTGACTAAACCGTGCCTCAATTTAAATCTATAAAGCCAGCATTCACTAACTTTGAAGTCCTGATAATTTTTCTTCCTAGAAAATTCCAGTGCTTTTTTGTTTTATTAAAGGCCCACTTACAGGAAAATTGTTTGCAAAAATCACAGTAAACCATTCATATACAGCCACATCAATGTCATCGTACATGCAAGCTCTATCTCGTTTCAAGCGCCCACTAATTGCAACAGATTGGTACTTTTTCGCAGTTCTTCTCTTTTGATCCATATTGTTCACAATTTACTAGGCGGTAGACTAAATTTCTATGCAATATCCTTTTCTTTCCTCCTTTTCCTTTTTCAATTTTATCTATCAACTTTATTTTGGTTTGGAGATTTAAAGTTTTAAGTTTTCTTTTGGCCATGTCTCTCTAAAAATTTATAGGTTTATTAGTAAGAAGAAATTCTTAATTTTGTTAATTTTTTACCAGTTTACTTACAAAAGAAGCTATCTTCAATGGTGAAATAAGCAGAAAAAAATGTATATAATTCGAACACTTCACCAACGCACTTTCGCTGAATAACTACGTTCGTCGATTGCAGATCCAAAAATATGGACTCACAACAAAACTGTATTTCTAAGTAGAATTGAAAATGCATAAAGCAAATAAAATATAAAGTTTAAAAAAAACTAAGCCATAGCAAACTGTCCAAACAAGTAGGAAGGGTTTATCTGAATTGAATCGAGTTAGAGGAGGGCGAATAGTAAGAAAGAAAAAACTGAAATTTCTAAAAATAAGTTCGACTTAGGGAGGTTTTCGAGATAAGGAAATTCGAGTTAGGAGAATGGTTTTGTATGCAAAATCCAAGGGAGTGCCAAATTAAGTGCAAAAATTTGAAATTCGAGTAAGAGGCAGTTCGACTTAGAGAGGTTTGACTGTGTATCACTCACCCTTTTAAGAAGTTTTTTTTAAATTAAAATACGTTGTGTTTTTAACCAATATAGAACAGGTTTTGTTATTTTAATTTATACGATAAGATAAGTTTTTCACATTTTCATTTCCCGGGGTTTGTTCTCGAGTGGTAAGAGGAAAATCTCTTTGAACAGGTTATTCTATCGATGCAAAATATAATATAAATAAATTTTTGTTCTAAGGCAGAAAACATGTTTTTTGCGAACTAGTCATTTTCAAGCTCATCCGAACTATCAAGTGATAACTGTAGAATTTCATTGTGCCGCGAATTTATGTTATTCCACTGCTCTTGTAAGTTTGCCAATCTTTTTTGACAGTAAGCAAATGTACGTCTGTTTTGTAATTTTCCATGGATTTTTTCATTAAACCGTTTTACTAATTGCATTTTAATTAGGCTTTTCACACATTTTTTTTTTAAGTTTGCATCCAATAATTGAAGAATAATAATAATAAATATAGTGCACTCACCAAGTTTTCCTTCTTTCAAGATCGTTTTTGTAAAACGTGAATAACGAAGGCAGATTCCGTATTCGTTATGCTCTCAAAATCATTCGGAATGAATGTGCACGTGCTATTCTTGAAATCCGTATTCGTTACTTTCGTACGCAAACAATTCATTATATAACGAATGGGATTCAACCATTCGTTATATAACGAATTCGTAAAAACCATTCGTAATTCAAGAATAGGCCCCATGGCCTGTTATAACTGTTACCGTTTTTCTTGCGAATAATTAAGAATTCTGTTCAAAAGTTCACAGTTCGCACAATATGCACCTTCACTATTACTATCTAATTTCAAGTTCACTTCATTGTTTTCACAAATATCAAACTCCCAAGTACAAAGTTCACTTCCTTACCTTTTTACACAATTTGTATCCGGATTGAAAGACCATTAAAATGTTCGATGAGATCAAGTCAATAATTTCAAAAAAATAAAAACACCACTGATTCTTGTGTAAAAACGATATAATTTATAAATTCAAGTTATTATGTATCAAGATTCACATTACTTATTTTAACAGAAACTGATCAAATTCCAACAAAGAAAACTCCAGCAAACTTTAATCTATCAAAACCACACTGATCGAATTCAAAAACGGAATGCATTTCAATGGTATCAATATAAACATATTCTACCCAAAACTTAACATTTTCATTATTGAACCTCATTATCTATATCCATCTCATATTTAGCAATGAGCGAGAGGACAAATTTATCGCTTCGAAATTAAATGACAATTCATATTAAGCCATATGTGGCTCCGATGTTTTTTTTAAACACAAGAAGCTGATTTTTTTTTTGTTACTTATTTTATATTCATATTTTTTTTATCGTCGGGGGGATAATTCATGCAGTAGAGGGTTAAGATTACACACCACCATACATATTTCTGTATGAGTATTAGTTTAGGGCGGACATGCAATTTAAACCAAACTTTTCTCAGTTTTACATAAGAACACTGCAAATATTTTAGAATTTTAGGACTCTGTTGGAACTCTCATGTGGTAGCGAGGGAGTCTGTTTCAAGGCTTGGGAAGTCTTTCTCCAGGGATTTGCTCGACGACTTGAAAACGTAACTGCGCATATGTAGGCATATGTATACATGTATATATATATATACAGGGTTTCCCAAAAAATAGTGGTAATCGGAAGCCTAGAGATAGAGCGTCCCTCGGGGATCCCAAATCACCACTATGTGTGTTCTACGGTTTTTTGTAGTTTTCGAGTTATTACAAATTTTCGAGATTTTTCGCTAATTACATGTTGTAAGGTAATTTTGGTCATGGCGGTCGAAGAAAGTGAGATAGGCAATTATTTTTTTTTTCCGAAATAGCTTAACAGTGCATCTGTTGTACTTAAAAACATTTATTTCAGTACACTTCACAATTGTCTCAAAAAGTAATGTTGAATTTTTTCTTTTACCAAAACAAAAACTAACTTGAAACTTCTATGGCAATTTTAAGAAAAAGTTCCATATTTTTTTTTTTTTAGAAACTAGTTCAAAAACTTCCTTAGTTCATCGGCTTTACATGGCGCAGATATTATCAAGTTATCTCAACGGCATCATACTTAAATTTGGATTCAGATTGTACTAAGTGTAAAAATTTAACAATTTTAATTGGGAAGTAAAAACAAGTAAAACTGAAAATTAAATAAAAATAATTATTTTAATTGGGAAGTAAAAACAAGTAAAACTGAAAATTAAATAAAAATAATTATTTTAATTGATAAAAATTACAAAAAGTTTTCAAAATGTCTACCTTCCTTTTCGACACATAACCGACAACAGCGGAAAAAATACTCTTTCAGTCGATTGAGTGCTTGTCTGTTTCTTTTGATGTGTTCTTCCGCCTTTCTTAATCTAGACAAATCTGCCAAATTTCTGCATTCTTTATAATAAACCAGCTCCTTGTAGTAACCCCAAACAAAAAAATCGATTGGCCCACCGCGGCCAGTCCATTTTCCTTCAAATATTTCATTTAAGTAATTTCTCGCGGCGTTGGCATAATAGCACGGAGTACCGTCATTTTGAAATAACATATTTCTTCGTGTTTCTCCATCAACATCCTTTAACATTCCATTAAGGTTTTCTGTCAAAAACTGGAGGTAGGAATCACCACTTAAACGATCTGGTAATTGAAACGGGCCTATCAACTGCCCTTTCACTATTCCAGACCAAAAATTTACACTGAATTGTTCTTGGAAATTTGATTCACGTGCTAGAGGCGGATTTTCAAGACTCCATGACTGATAATTGTGAATATTGAAAATACAATTGCATCAGTCCACAAAATTTAATCAAACAAGTTTTCGTTCTCGGCCTGTCTTCTCAGCATTTCTTGGTAAAATGGCACTCTTCTGGGATAATCCTCTTGTTTCAATTGTAGTATCTTTTGAATATGGTATAGAGGATATCCCTCGTCTCTGAGTATATGATGTGCTCGTGATTTCGAAATTCCAGTTCGTCGCTCCACATCCCTCACGCTGCATGATGGATCTCTGACAACTTCCTCAACAACTGCACCCACTATCTCAGGGTCTCTAATTACATTCGGTCGGCCAGGTCTGGTTCCAGCGTTACGAGCTTCCGTGTAGGCGTAATGTACTCTCGCGATCATACGATAATCTGGGAAATTCTCAGGCTGAGGCCCACCTCTACGTTCTACATGTTCCCTGTAGAGTATTGCTGCTTCCGAAGAGTTCCCTCTTGCCCAGCCATAATAAAAGTGCATTTCCGAGTATTCATTCGGTAAATAGCTCATGATTTCGTAGTCCAGAATTATCGCCAAGGTCACAATTCCAGTATTTTCACTACGGCATTAATCAAAATCTAAGTTCGTAAGCAAAACAAAATACTCGGGCTACTACAAGGAGCTGGTTTATTGTAAAGACTGTAGAAATTTAGCAGATTTGTCGAGTAGATTAAGAGCGGCGGAAAATAACATCAAAAGAAACAGACAAGCACTCAATCGACTGAAAGGGAATTTTTTCCGCCGTTGTCGGTTATGTGTCGAAAAGGAAGGTAAACATTTTGAAAACTTTTTGTAATTTTTATCAATAAAATAATTATTATTATTTATTTTTCAGTTTTACTTGTTTTTACTTCCCAATTAAAATTGTTAAATTTTTACACTTAGTACAATCTGAATCGAAATTTAAGTATGATGCCGTTGAGATAATTGATAAAATCTGCGCCATGTAAAGTCGATGAACTAAGGAAGTTTTTGAACTAGTTTCTAAAAAAAAAAATATGGAACTTTTTCTTAAAATTTCCATAGAACATTCAAGTTAGTTTTTGTTCAACATTACTTTTTGAGACAATGGTGAAGTGTACTGAAATAAATGTTTTTAAATACAACAGATGCACTGTTAAGCTATTTCGGGAAAAAAAATAAGTGCTTATCTCACTTTCTTCGACCGCCATGACCAAAATTACCTTACAACATGTAATTAGCGATAAATCTCGAAAATTTTTAATAACTCGAAAACTACAAAAAACCGTAGAACACACATGTGGGTGATTTGGGATCCCCGAGGGACGCTCTACCTCCAGACTTCCGATTATCACTATTTTTTAAGACACCCTGTATAAGCATAAGTATGCGTAAATAGGGATTGCTCGAGATAGTATAGCTTGCACGCAACTTGCACGTCATAGTTCTTGCACGTGTAATCCTTACTGCCATGCAGCTTTCAGCAAACTTGCATAATGAATAATCATGGCGCGCTGAGTGATAGTAATTTAACATTACAGTTTTCAAGATGACGAAAAAGAAGTTCTTGCGAGAAATTAATAAATTTATACCAGGAAAATGAGATTTTCTGGGATCATGCCAACTGCTTTCTTCTGTCAAATTTAAAACCGCGTTGGAAGGGAGACTTGCATGTAAGTTGTACTATGTGGTGTAACCCCCGGGTTAGATCGCATATAAAATCAGCGATGCCTCGACCTGTTGTAGGGAACCCAATGCATCAATACATATAACACGGGCGGATTCATTTTATATTTCATGTTTTGTTGGCAGGGGTGTAACAATTATCTAAATTTTAAGTCTCATTTCCGCTTTAATAGTCAAATTAGAAGTTTAACAAATTGTAAATACATGTGAAATTACTACTATTATTAAAAACTTATTTGCTATAATATCAAATATTTCTTAAACTTAATTTTCAAAAATAGAGGTCGATGATAGAGATCACCCAATTGCCCATATAAATAATTTGTGTGAATTTTATAGTAGCAGGATTTCTCATTGCAATTTTCAAATTAGGTGATTATTCCCCTTGTTGTCGTATGGTGTTCGGATAACCCAAGTAAAACTTTAAGCTGGAAATCTTTCGTCTTTATTAGACTGAAATTCATTGGAAAAAAAATGTTTTTTTCCTCAATGAATTTACGGCAACAAGGGGAATAATCGCCTAATTTGAAAATTGCAATCAGAAATCTTGGTACCATATAATTCACACTTGCTTTTGTTAAAAAGTATTTATATGGGCAATTGGGTGACCTCTATCATCGAACGTCTGTGTTAGGCGATCAGAGATAGCCACACTGATGAAACCTCTCTGATCGTTGGGTCGAAAAGTTCGATATTTTTTCTGCATCTCAATTAGGGAAAAAAATATTTTTTTTTTTCGAAGAATTTCAGTCTAATAAAGACGAAAAATTTCCAGCTTAATTTTTAATGTAATAAAATTAAGCAATTTTTGTCTGTCCATCCATAAATATAATGTAGGTATGGGGCAGAGAAAAGAATACAAATCTTGCATTGCCATCTATTTCTATTCTATGTACCTATTGATTTGGAAAATCAACTCACTGAAACTGCACCACGCTGGATTTCGTATAAAACTTATTATTTGAAGTTCAGCGGAATAAAGTAGTTAAAACAAAAAGATAAAAGTGTAGAAAAGTGATCTCATGTTAAAGTAAGCAATTCAGTGCTGTCAGCGATTCACGCTATATATGTAGTATATGCCAGTGAAGGACCACGCGTAGATAAGCAATAAGCAATTATGTACCTTTTCTTGGAGAATGACAGAAAATAGTTCGGCAGAATTTTATGCGCCCAGTCCATGTGGCCGATTGGAGTTATTTTCACATACAGTACTCTAAAATGCATAATAATTCTAAGAAAAAATGTCTACTAAATTTCAAAGGAAAAATTAATGTCTTTCCTGCATCAGAACGAGGCGTCGTTGATTTTATATTGGAACGGAGGCATTGCTTTGGCTGCTTAATTTTTCGAGGATCGTCGATTTTACATTCGAGCTAGATGTTTGTACGTAATTACAGGATTTTGCTATAAATTCCACTTTTGTATGGGATTAGTTTGGCTAGGTAAGCCAATGCGTATTGAATTGAACAATGAGCGGTAACAGTTCGATGCTGGTTTGGAAACGAAGTGAAGCATGTATGAAGCATCTACATGATATGTTGGATTTATTTTTAGTTATTTATGTATGCTTGAATTTCGTTAAACAGATGAATGTCAGTCGTCAGTGAAGGACAATACTTGTTTTCCTCATGCATAGTCTTCGTCTCGTCATTCGGCAACGCTAGCTTGGCTATCTCATCGTGTTCAAAAGCCAGAGTCTTAACTTTCATGTCCACGGCATGGCACAATTATGCCATTTTCGTTTTCTATGCATGATTTTAGTACTTTGTAGTTTTTTTTCTTTTACTATACTGGAACATCTTGAAAAGCTCAAAAATGAAAACATTGAGGGAGATGTTACAAACAAATCATAAGTCTAAAACGGAATTTTTACAGTTTCAACTTTCACATCCGTGTGTTCTCGGCATGGAATATTTGGAATGTCGGATGCCAGCCGTTATGAGTATTCCTAAAAATCTTGAGATAGCGGTTTCCAGAACCCATTTAGAGTATATGCTATTTGGTTTTCTAGTTGTTTCAGCATTATAATTAAAAAAATAAAAAACAGGTATGAGTCGATCTTGCTGGGCTAGTTTGTTGTCGTATGATATTGAGACGCAATGTTTGACATAGAAGAAGGATTGCGATGTCATTGTTGTTGTCTTTAGCACTGTCTATGTCCAGCAGAATGACGCCGCTGTAATATTTTTCTTTACACCTACATAGCATACATGTGTACAAGTTCCTCCAGAAGTGAAATTGCATGAACGAGCATGCCCGCGATAATTAATAAATAAAAATTCTAAAACAAACAAAATTCCTAAGAATCGCATTACATTTGCATTCAATTGTTTTCGCGCTTTCGCCCACAGCCATCATGCCAATTTCACTTCTGGTGTACTTACACGGTTCCCATGAAAATCACCACGGTCAGCACTTTGCTCACCGCCAATAAATTTGAGGCGATGTACTTCTCATGTACATGTGCCACGGTGTTTTCTGGGAGTCGTCTCTGCTACAATAAAATTGTCTAGGTAAGCATAAGTTCTCCTTATAAGTAGAATGCGTCTAATAAAATTATAATCAGTTTTTGATTAAGAGAGCGGTCGTTTTCATTTAAAATTCTTTTAGTTGCAATTTCCAGTGTATAATTTGTAATTGGTACAAGCACCAATTACACTCATCAACAAGGCCTTGGTACAAGGAACCTTTGTCTAAGTTAGCTACAACTGTGAGAAGCTACAAGAACCATTCATATTGCAATTGGTACAAGCACCAATTGCATTATTAACACGGCTTGGGTACTAAGCACCTTTAGCCATTTTTTCGACAAGTGATCAAGGTACACGCACCTTGACGCACACAGGTAGAGCAAAAGAGCTCTCCCTTTAACAAGCACGAAAAATATGTTGATCAGATTGTCCTTCAGGACATATATATCATTATCTTCAACATCTTATTCCTTTTCAACCTAAGTTGTGTTCAGTTATAAGGGGTGGAATCCATTCGTACTCAGAACGATTTTCTTCGTCGATAGTACTCTCTAATAAACCTTGCGAGTTATTTTCCTCCCCTAATAATTCATCCAAATAAGCTGTTTGTTGATTGTAAAACATCCTACGAACGAAAAAATTATAACATATTCCTATAAAGAACCAACATCTACAAAATTCTTCTTCGTCAAAAATAACTGACAGGATTGTAAATTGCATTTTTTTTTTACAGAAATGTATCTGTCACTAACAAATTTTTAGCAAAAAGCTCAAGTTCACAATCTTATATAGCTAACTAGTGTCAACTTTCACAAACCAGTTAAATTGACTTTTAAACAAGTAAAAAATCTAGATTGATCTAACAATAATTCTTATGATGACTGCCCGTATGTCACTTCGTATAGTTACCCATCTTCGCAAGTTTGATTTTTGAATTGGTTTTTTGCACATATTTCTAGAACGTTTTGTCCGACAGGAAAAATGATTATAACCAATTTTATAGGATTTCATATTCTGAAGAACTTTTCAGTACATAAAAACCGTATTCGATTTGTCGTTTTCACAGTATGCGTAAAAATCCTAAAATTTTATATGCCAACACCAAGAAGGGGTTGCTCGATTTAGTCAAATTTTGAAGTTATATTTACTATTTCTATGAAAACACCATGTCCAAAATTTCAGCTCTAGACGATGACGCGTGCTCAGGTATTGTCCAAATATGTTGCGAAAAACGATATTTTTGTATTGCAACTCTACGAAGGAGTTGCCCGATTTAGCCATTTTCTGCATGTGAACTGATATAAACCACTGATATGTACATATAACATACACTGCTGACTTCGTTATATAAATAAACTGCAGAAAGTGGCTTCACTTCTATACAGCAGTCTCTTTCGGTCTAAGTACCCAGTACCAACTGAGAGAGAACTGTAAACAACAATAAAAAAAGGGTTCGTCGAAATAAATGCTTTTAAGTTAATTATTTGGTATTACTACTGATGATCAAAGGTAATATACTCATCAGTTAAGCAGCAGAAATTTGAAATGTTGTATTTAAAATCACTTTTCGAACTGCGCGCTCACTTTTTCAGCTTCACGCCAGTGGTTTTTCCGATGTTGGCATCAACGTAAGCACTCTATTTGACACACAAATTTGTGCCTATATGAAATAGTATATCAAGCAGCACATATGACGTTTGTCGCTAATATGAACGTAGTCAGTTTATAAACAACAAAAAATGTGGAGGTCCCGTGGTGTATATACAATAAGGTTTGATGCCCTTTGAACAATTTTAACAAGAGGAAGAAGAAATATCTGAAAGTTGGAAAAAAGACGTCAGGTATTGTGTTACCGTACATTCAGTTTGAAAAAAAGAAGAATCTATTCACAGTGAAAAGACGTCAAGTGTGTTGTAAAGGTAAGAAATTTTAAAGTCCATTATATTATAAAATAAGAGCTTCCGCTCAATTTTTTTTAATTAGGTGATATTTGATATATGTGCAAAGTTTCAACGTGATGCAAGATTTGCCGCGTAAGTGAACTTGTTCCTAAGTTCTACGAATAAAGGGAAATACGTTTAAATCAGAAATCGAAATTATGCGAAAAGAGGATAAAGTTTATTAAAACAAGGGAAAGGGCTTTCGCAGGGAAGGTTAAACTCATGAGGGAAAGAATATAAAAGGAAAGAAAAAACTGGAGTTCAGGTAAGAGCAATTATGTTTTTTTTTTCTAGCAGTCGTACAAATTCCAAGTGCAAAATATGTTTCATATGTAGTTTCTTCTTAGCCAGCAAGTGCTATCAGCTATGAATATGCCTATAATTTTACTCATATTCATATAATTTTTGAAAATTTCAACGAAGCAGTGTTCTTCGTCAATACCACCTTGTTTAATTAATTGTTAAAAGACAAATATCAGAAAATTATTACTAAGCAACGAAGCTATTTTTACAGGCTTATGATATGGCTGCAGAAAATCGATCGGCCTGACTTAACCAATAACATCAAAGCCAGGAAGAATGTTAAGATATGTGGAAAACATTTCACTACAGAAATGTCAACGAAGGGTGGACATCGACTGAAAAAAGAAGCAATTACAGCAGACCATATCCATTATATATAGGTATCTATATGTGGTAATGGAACTTATTTCATTTCCGTTTACTTTTACTTTCTCCGTCAACGTTTCTATTTTGACTTTCATCTTTCATGATTTTCCTTTCATTTTTTTCACACATCAATCTTCTGTTTTATGTATAATTCTTTGAGTAGTTTTTTCATTTATATATATTTTACGTGGGATTGAAATAACCTCGAAACATAGAGAAAATAGGAATCAGTTAATGTTAGAGTCTGAGATTCTCAGAAGTAAATGTAGGGCTAAAGCTGAAATTATGTCTGACTTCAAGGTAACAAATTTCGTCGATATCCAGAAAACTGCGCAGAAGCAGGAAGAAAGAAGGAATTCCTTCCCCTAAACATGTGGGAACAGCAATTAACTAAACTGATAATGCCAAGCAACAAACAATTTCCAGTATTCGAAGGGAAAAATTACTATCCCAGAATACTCCCCGGAATAGGATTTTAAATGCTAAGATTAGGGAAATTCATAAGTATTCAAAGGAAAATATCGTATAATAACACAACTTTTGAAAGATTGAAAAATAAAGGAAGATTCGTCCGCGAGGCACAAGAATATCTTCCAAAAGATGTGGCAACACTTGTTGAATTCCATATTAGGAATTTTAAAAGAAAACACTTTGAACATGGTTACACGCATGAACTAAAGCAGTTTGCTTTAAGCATACAGTTTTTAGCGCCAGCTTTTTATATACTTGCTTCTTCTGGAATAATACTGCCAACAGAAGTAACATTAGAGAAATATATTGCAAATTAACCTTCAGGTCGCGGTCTACATAACATTGATTTCGAGGCATTTTGGAGCCTGAGGGATTGCACATAGAAGATATATGTTATGTTTCGATGAAATGTCAATCAAAGAAAATTTGTTTTATGATAGGGCAAAAGGCGAATTTATCGGCTAAGAACACAATAGCAACAAATGCATTTGTTATAATGGCAAAAGGAACAACTTCTAACTATAGACACTTCGTAGGACATGTTTTTATTTCTTCAAATTACCCAACAGTTGAAGTAAGAGCATCAATGCTTGAATGAATGTTTAAACATAGATTAGCTCCTAAATTGAGTTCAAACCACCCTCAACCGAATAATTTCCGAACAATGAGAGTAAAATACACCACTCAAATTATAAGCTTTACAGTGGCATCTGGTTAATATACGACAGCTAGCAACAAGGATTATCAACTGCAGCCTACACTGAAGATTATTTAGAAAAAATTGACGTTCTTTTTGATATTTTTAAACGCCCTTTCTATGGAACAGTAAAGCAGATGGAGCATTTAATGGAAATGCAAAAATGTTTGCAAGGACTCAGAATAATTAACAAAGCCAATAAGGACGTCATAAATGCTGTAAAATTTGTCACGGAAGGGCGAATTTCTATTTCAAGCCATCTCAAACTGCAAGAAAATCTTAAAGCAGAAGGAGTTACCAGGCGTCGACGAAGCGGTAACAATTCCAACCCAACTTGTCACCAATTTGCTTGCTCGTTATGAAAAATATTCAGATTTAAATTCTTGCAAGTTTCAAAATCCGCGAACTGTGAGATCGAAAGAATTTTACAATTGCCAGCAATTAATAGAGCACTTATTACTTTGAAGCAAAACCTACGTAATTTCTTAATGTCGTAGTCTTATAATAATCTCTGATTTTAAAAATGTGGAATTTGGATTTATTTTGCTGGTTGGCTCCTTAGAAACACAAGGAAAGCATAATTCCACGGAAGCTCTGTTGAGTGAAGAAAAAATCAACAGTATAGTTGTGTAGATTGTAGAACCTATGATCATGGTCATTTACAAAACCGTCATTCTTGCTACATTTCTAAACTTTGATCATAGAAAAGGATATTGAAAACAAATTATACAGTACACTTAAATCTAATTTCAAATATAACTGCCGGGAAACGTCAGACAATGAGTATTTGCTACCTAATATTAACCCGAATCCTCCTGGCGTTGCCATATGGCAACAAAAAACGTGCATTTCATTTCGGGCCTGTAAATTGTAAACCAGTAACCAAAAGTATGCATTTTTGCATTTGTTCACTTCGAAACGCATATGGTTTTATATTTTGGAAAGTAAGTTTGACATTATTGTCTATCCTTTTACAGTGAGAAAATCGAAAATTTGGTCATAAAAAAAAACTTTAAAAAAATCTTATAATGGCGCATAAAAAAAATAAGTACCTCAATATAATTCATTGTATACATTATCACAAAGCAGTGTTCTGCAATTTCGATAATAATTCATATGTTCTAATGAGTGGAATAAGTGATAACTGGGAAAAAAGTATTTTAGTAGTGTTTTTTTAAAATCTTTTGTCAGCGTGTCCATATGGCAACGCCAGGAGCGATAAGGTACAGGTCTACCTTATTCATGTTTTATGCTAAATTATGATTCTTTTTCTGAGTTACGTCGTTGTTAACTATGTTTTTTAATTCACATGGTTTTTCAACAAGCTGACGTTCAAAGAAGCTCTCGATTACTTAGAAGAGCTTTTTTCAGATAATGAAAATGATCTTTCAATCAACCTTCATACCTTTTATATTCAGCCACCAGAGAATGACGGTGATATGAGTGGGGAAGACGATGCCGGTGAATAAGAAGGAGGTATTCCACCAGCACAGTTGAGATCAGGCTGTGAAATTGCGTTTGAAAATGGTCAACGTATTGAAGACTTTGATGTGGTCAAAGAGAATTTGGATGAAGCTCTCGAAGACACTGTTTTGGCGGATATTCTAGTTAATTCATGTTTGAATTTATTAGGTGTAACTCAACCAACAAACACATCTCGTGAGCCACCGTTATCCCGCTTGCGACGTGTTCAGCAATCTACATCCAAGTGTCCTTTGCCAACATCCAATAAGAATACTACGTTCACTTTGCCAAAAGATGAGATTTTCGCATTGATTCCAATTTTCCCACACGGCAATTACGAGGATTGTTACTATTTGCGAAGATTACCGCTGACGGTTGGTAGACATTTCTGTTCTCTCTTCAGTGCAGCTAAGAACGTATATTTTATTTCAGAGCTTCGTATCTTCATTAGTATTCATTTTGTTAGTGGCTACACCGGGCAAAGAAGCTACAGAGCTATGTGGAGCAATAATAATGATTTGCTCAACGATATGGTGTATAAGAGCATGCGTCGAAAGCGTTTTGAGGAAATTTTGCAAAGTCTGTATTTTGAACAGAAGATGTGTGCTCAGTAGAATGCGAATGATAAATTGTGGAAGCTACGACCCATAACAGAGCACATAAAGCAAAAAGTTTGGAACATTTCCATCCAGAAGCACGGATGCAAGCAATTCATAAGGAGGAAGCCTATATTCTTTGGATATAAGGTGTGGTCCTTATGTACTTCCGGCGAATACATGATAAACTTTGAGGTGTATCAAGGCAAAAACCCGCAATCTAGCTCAGCGTATGAGGAACGATTCGGCAAATGTGCTGCTCTTCTTGTGAACATGATTGACGATTTTTCTAATAACGTTCAACACTTGCCCTTCTCATTCTACTAACGCACTCATTTACAAGCTTTCCTTTGCTGGCTTATTTAAAATGTCGTGGCTATAATGGAACTGGTACAATTCGTGAGAATCGAATACCGAAAAGTTGTCCGATCCCGGATAAAAAAAATTTTGAGAACAAAGCAACTACTATGAATCTATTAAAATGAACGGGACTGGGGTTCGTCTTAGAAAATGGATCGATAATTCTGTGGTCTGCATGTTGTCAACTGTTTAAGGTTCTAAACCAACATCGACTGCATCTCGCTATTTTAAAGAACCTCGAAAAAAATAGGAGTCACTCGCCCGTGTGTTGTGACGGAATATAACCAGTATATGTGTGGGGTCGTTCGATTTGACCAAAACATTTGTGCTTACCGTATCGCATATCGTGGCAAAAGTGGTGGAGTTGCATCTTTATATGGCTTATCGATGCTTGGTGCAAAATGCAAGGCAGCTTTATCGGCATGGCACTCCAGGTATGCCGCAACTTCAATTCAAACGTGAGGTCGCAAGTTTCTATTGCAAACATTTTGGCGATCCGCCAAAGTCCTGCAGCTGTGTTTCAAGCCACAAAAGGTATTCGGAAACGAGCACATTGGCTGCCACTCTTCACTATGATCGATCAAATCATTTCGTCATTCCTTTGGAGAAGAAAAGACGTTGTGATGGAGATCTGTGTAATTCAATTGTTCGAACTGCTTGCTCGAAGTGTTATAAAGATCTTTGCTTGCGTTGTTTCAAGACTTATTGGTTAATAATTTCGAATAAAACCTACTCACTTTGTGAAACCAGTCGCTTTAAATAAATAACAAATAAAAATAACATTTATTCTTGCAGTTTTATTCGATAACAAATTAGAAAAATCGTTTTGGTTTATGGATACGTACCTGTACCCTATAGCTCCTGGCGTTGCCATATGGCAATAGGACATTCTGAGAATACTATCACCTTTATCGATGATGTAATTATGCAATTTTTCTATTATTGTTCTAAGTAACGCGTACCTAAAATATTTTTGAAAAATTCGAAAAATGAACGTTCAGGAGGATTTGGGTTAAAGAGGGAACAGGAAATGTTGATACCTATTAAATTCGTGTACATGAGCGTGGCTTTCCATAAATACAATTCACCAATCTTCCCTATGCAAAGACCCCAAACTTGATAAATTGGAGAAATGTATGTTCAGCTGCCTACATTTGGGAAACCCTCTGGGTATTCTACCACAGTGACAGCGACTAAGAGCAATTTCGATGGGAACAACTGCAGTATTTTCAACGATCATATATCTTTTTTCTTTCTATGCTGATTTTACTACACCCTTGTACTGAGCTCTCACGCAGCGGTAACAGATTCTAACACAACCAGAATTTTACTACGCTAAATTTGGCTTATCACACTTCCTGTACTCTCTATATTCTAAGTTTGCTGGGATTATTTTGTCAGGACGCGAATTTATTACATATTAATGTTTTTCAATAAAGAAGTGGCAACGTATAACAGTCGAAGAAAACTTTTAAATACTAAGCCATTTGTAAATTATTATCAGCAGAGTTATTCTTTTTCATCCAGGCGGTCTCTCGTCATAGTTGACAATTATATAAGGAAACTTGATTTCGCCGCTTCTATTTGTTGCTACAATAAGCGACGTGTTTGTCGGTGATCTTACACCAACTCGAGCGATATACAATGGAGGCTGGTAGAATGTCTTGGAGATTTAAAATCCATTATATCTGTTTGCTGGCCTTTCGACATCAGGACCTCGTCATGATACGAAATCTTGCAGTAAAAGGTAGTCTAACCATCCTTGTTTAAGACTTAAGATCTCCATAAAGCTACATATGTGAGCTGCTTATTAGATGTCAATGTCCCATTTCAGAAATTTTCGAATCAAAAAATTGTGGAGACACTTGAGTCAAGACAGGATCGATAACGAAACCAAAACAAGAACTCTACGATATGAATTAATCAATATTGTAAAAATATTGGTAAATACGAGTCCTCCGGAAAGTACAATCAGCAACTACTGGCAATTCCTGAAGTGAACCTAAAATTGCAAACTTCTGTGACGCTATTTCTGTTCCATCCTACAACTGCGCTAGATTTAATTAAAAATTTATTTATTATGTATCTAGGCATAATTGTCACGTAAAGAAAGGAAAGGTGTATAGTTAAAAGTTACAAAATAAAAGAAGAAAAGATTGTTATACAACAATAGTAATAAAAAGAAAAGTAGCTTTAACTAAGTTGATCTCTTCCTTGACTTTTTGAAAGATGAAAGTCAATGCAACCAAGCTGGTTGTTATAGAGCCGAGACATTGATGGAATCGGCCCGTGCAAAGCATAGTTCGTACTATGTTGGAAAACGACGAAGAAGTCATGGTTCCTTAAGGAGCCCACAGGAATAGATATATTGAAGGCATTTAAGAGCTCAGGGGAATTTATCGCTACTTGTATACACTGAAACGCAAAACAGCTCTGGAAGCTATTCGCCTATTTTCAAGTGAATCCAATGGAGAGAGCTTAAGCCTACCAATATATGGAGGTAGAAAGTTAGGGTTATCCGAATGAAGTCCACGCATGGTAAGACGAACGAATATCCGATGCACAGCCTCAATACGTTTTATGTATACAGCATAAACAGGAGACCAGACCGGACTGGCATACTGCAAAATAGGTCTAACGAATGTGGAGTAAAAGACTTTCGTTATGAATGGATCATTAAACTCTTTTAACCATATTTTTACAAGCCCCAGAGTAGGATTAGCCCTGGTAATAATTTTATTAATATGATCCTCGAAGGAAAGACAAATATTAAGGAAGACACCCAAATCTTTGGTTTTGTGAAGTCTATTTAATAAGCATCCATCTAAAGTATAACTGAAGCTCAATTGCCTCCATTTACGAAAAAAAGGACATATCAGTATATTTGTTGATGCTGAGAGGAAGACAGTTAATAAGACATCATTTATGAAAGGTGCCTAAGTACAAATTTAGAATTCCAGACTCGTTTTCATGAGAAAGAATGCGGAAGATTTTGGCATCGTCAGTATAGCAAGGTATTCTTGAATTAGTCCTTGATGAAAATAATAAAAAAGAGTGGTCCGAGATGACTGCCTTGAGGATAACCAGAAGTATTATCTATTACATCAGAAAGACCTTCTCGAAATAACACTCGCTGCGTACGATCTGATAAATATGAATGAAGACAATTGACAAAGACAGAAGGAAAACCAAGAAGAGTCAACTCATGAATCAAGATTTTATGATTGACTCGGCCAAAAGCTTTACTAAAATCCGTGAAAATGCAATCAACTTGCTTTCCGCTTTCAATTGCAGAAATGCATACATTAGTAAACTCTAACAAATTAGTCGTAGTAGATTTACCTTTCATAAAGCCATGCTGAAAAGAGCACAGGAAAGGCTTGCAGTGGTAGTACGAAACATCGCAAACCATGGCTGTCAATATCTTAACAATACAACATAAATTAGCGACGGTTCTGTAGTTAGAAATGTCGCACTTATTACCCTTCCTGTGCAAAGCAATAATCAAAGAAAGCTTCCACTTTTTAGGAAAAACACCACAAGTTAAAGGTAAATTAAATAAGTAACGCAAAACAGAAACGATGGACGTACCACAATGTTTTATGAGTGTGGAAGGAACGCCATCTGGACCAATAGATAAACTATAAGCTATGCTTGAAATGTAGAAGATTCGTTAAATGGGTAAAATCGTTACAAATAATATCACAGTAGTTATCACGGAAGGCAGTTTTAAAGAAATCACCAAAAGGATTGGCAGTCTCCAAGGGATCAACACTATTTATGTTTTCAAGACGCAACGATGAAGGGTATCCATCACAGTTGCGGTTAGAGTTCACAAACTTCCAAAATTGCTTTGGTTCCAAACGCAAGGCCGATCTCATTCTATGTATATAATCATTATAAGAATCAGTCAAGTCAGTCAAGCATTAGATGATGAAGTAACAGGATAAAAAAAAGCTATATATAGTGCCGGATGATGACTTGTTTCAGGAACCATAGGAGTTAAACAACGCTTAACGAGAGTGCCATTGGAGTCGGATGAAAATACCAGGTCAAGAGATTTCCGGAGTCATCAGTCACGCCGCTAGACTGCATTAGGCCTGAAGAAATATTGTTGTCAATAAAATATATGGCATGTTGAGGAGTCGCCAAAAAAGAGGGTAGCAAGCCCTCATCGTCCAGAGAGTGTACCCAGCTCACATTAGGCAAGTTAGAATCACCAAAAAGAAATAATTCGTCGGCAGGCACCAGAACTTCAGTAAGCCTATCTACACAAAAAGCCAACAAGTCAAATATTTCAGCAGATGGGCATGGAGTGATATAAACTGTATCAATATATACAGTTCTGTGTGAAAGCCTGAGAGCCATACATATAAACTCCAGATCACCGGAATCAACAAAGTCGACCAACATGCATGGAAAGTCGCGACGAACAGCACAAAGTATTCCGCCTCCAACAGCAGAATCCAGAGACAGACAATGGCGGTCACGGTGAAACAACAAGAACTCGGGACCAAAAAGCTGTTCATCTGCGATCTTCCCATACAGCCATATCATGTTTCGGTTAAGCAGACCACGTCGAAACAGGAATTTTTCGAACTTGTAAAAAGGCGAATCGTCTTGGAGCGAAGACCAGTTACTTTGGCGTACTAGGCGGAGATTTCGCTATCAAGTTTTTTGCCATAACAGAAGATCCGGAACTTCCCTTAGAAATAAATTCACGCACAATGGAATTAGGGCCATATAGCAGGAGAAAACACAAACAGATTTTCCGGAACTAGAATCCTGAAGGACGCAGAAAATGAGCGTTTCTCGTGAGCTTGGCGAGTAGATAACTTTTTGCATGCAATCAAAGAGCTCGGAGTGCTGAAACGTAATGAAATGTGTTTAATAATCTCCTCTTCGGTGATGTCAGGATGTACTCTAGAGGCGGAAACACATTTAGGAAGCCTGGCTGGCCGCAACGTAACCAGATCTCCAACTGCAAGCGAGGTATCGTTGGTGGGGGCACTATCCGCAACCGTTACAGCGTATGATTTTCGTTCCGCTGCAGGTTTTGAAGTAAATTTTCATGCTGCCTCAGGTCATTGCATGTTTGTTTAGAGCCAGGAGACAAATGGAAATGAAGTTGACGGCGCAAGTCAGTCTCGTTATTCCTATTACGACTTCTAAATATTGGTTATTACAATCAAAGTTGATGCTGAGAGTGAATAGGTGGCAATAACTAAGGAGGTGCACGTAGTTGGTCATGTGATTGTAGCAAGTCCAACTTGTCCTTATCCGGATTTGTGTTCTTAACAACAGCATTAGTAGTTTTTAATGTCCTCACTGGAAGAATTCCGATTATAAATGTCCTATTTAATGTCGTTTATGCCAGTCAATACTATGTCCAGAAATGGCCCAAGTAATAAAGGTTGAGATTGATCGGAGGACAGAATATTAGAATTTAAATAATTAATTGAGTCAGTTAGAACATTTAGTTCTTCAAGCGAAGACACAGACTTTTCAAGAGTAACCTCATTATTTGATTATAAACATTCGTAGCTATTATAAATTTTGTTAGTTAGATAGCAGATCTGGGATGCATATCAACAATTTGATGCCAAATGTCAAAAATTTATTTTATCTTGGTGGCCAAGAATGCAAAGTCAGAGGTAGCTGTGTTGAATGCAGATATTGCATTGTCCATATTTCCAGTTGATAGCGATAAGGCATTTAAAACGTAGCAGGGTTTGATCTCGGTACATTCCTGGCATGTCAAATATAAAGGCGCTAGAGATCGAGTTTTCAATGCTATATAGAAAGAAGAAAAATACAATAAAGTTTTTCTAAATTATAATGAATGAAAAAATGAACTATACTACTATTAAAACTTAGTTCCATTTTAGAGCTAAATTTAAAAATTGAATGTACATAAATTTAGCTGTGGAGATCATGACTATAATTCTTATTACCAAAGGAGTAATATTATACTATAAGTGTTTCAATATGGCGCAGTTTGGACAGTCAAGGGATGGTTATACCATAGACGGGCATAGGGACATATGAAGAGGTTCTAGTGGGGTTAACATTTGTGGGGTATAGCGCTAATATCATGGCCCAAACGAAGCATGTTTTATCATAATTTTTTACATTAACGCAAACTTTCTTAGAACCAATCTCCTTTGGTAGAGGTATATAGGAAGATCCTATTTTATTAACAAAGTTTATTTTGATTAAGCGGTTGAAATTTGTGGCGATCGAATGTATGTATTTTGTGCGAGTATTTTGGGTGAAAAAGTCAGCTTCACAACAGAACGCTAATGGCCCCGAAAAAAAAACTCCGAGAATATTTGCAAAATCTGATAACTGGGGTGTATGTGACACAAGTGGATGTAAATGGTGTTTTCGGCAGCAAAAATATCTCGAGTTAGTTTTCTCAATCAGGAAAAAGTACATCACCCGAAAGTATTCGATGAGACCTTTAATTTGATATGTAACGTATGGGATCCACCCACCGCCACGTCGGGGGTTTCTACACTCCACCCCTTAAAGGTACCTTGAAAATAAGTTCTTCCACGAATTATTGCTGGCAATTACAAGATTTTAAACGTTTTGAACCACCACGGTAGTAATATCTAGATAGTATTCTGAAATAAATCCAAACCACCACAATCATTTATATGATCTGTAGCCTAGGACATCAGATTTCATTTAAGTAACTGGAACTGGAAGATATAGCAACGACTCTAAGGAACTCAATTTCATAGTTCTTTAACAATTTTTGGAAATTTTCAATTCTGTAAAGCTTAAAATATTCCTAACCGTTTAGGCTAATTGAATCAAAAATATAAAGAAAATGAAAATTTTTGAAAGTTTTCGCGTATATAAGGCTTTTAAATCATACGAAGATCTTCCGGGATGCTTTGGGCTTTCTCCATAATGTTTACAATAGTAAACATTAATTTGTCGACGAAACTCTAATTGAGGCACTTCAGGATGAGCCGTGCGGTGAAGAAGCCATCTGAATGCACGCATCAATCAACCAGGTGAAAGTTGAGCTCCACCACTTTTTCCCTCGGATAGAAATACGATACAGGCTGATATTTTGGTCCAACCAATTGACCCCGCATATGTACTTATTATATTCGGCGATTACGTAAGGGCGCAATACTTGAATTCGCTTAGATTGCTCTCTTCAATATCGCTGAGTACTCGAAACTAGATAGACGCCAAATGGAGTCGAGGCAATAATGACAACATTGTTGTCTTTCCAAGACGTTAGGATGATTGAATTTTTTCAGTTTTACTGGATGTCATGTAGCCGCCGTTTTGCTCTTTTTGGGGATTATAGGACAATTTTTCGGAATTCGATTTTCTCTAATTGTACCTGTGCCGTTGTAACCACGTGATTTCAAATAAAGTAGTAGCGGCAGTCGAATGAACAAATTATCAAAGTAAAAAGAAAGCGGAAGCTTTTACATCTTAGGTGGGAAATCATCAATTATATTGATGAGAAGAGCTCCACATTTCCGAAACCGTTGCACATATGCAGTCTCTGCTCTATGATTTTTTCCTCGATAAATCTCAAAATTTACTGGATAGCCATCAGGAGTACATAGTGACCAAACCTTGTACCCGAAACGCAAAAAACTTGAATCTAATAAATTGTTTGCAACCATGGCGCCCGAAATAACCTATCATACTCTCATTATATGACTAGCTTTGCTCCATGTGGAAATGTTTGATAATATTAACCTTTAGGTGATCTGTAATTGGTCGCATCTTCAACATTTTGTCCCCATTATTCACCGTTTTTTGGAGTCGTCGAAGTGAAGATATTCATGAATCTCCAAAAAGCGATTGCGCTGCACAGCTATCGCGATACATTCATTCTGGATATCGTCATCAGTGCTCCAACATGATCGCATACTGGCAAGAGTGTAATAGCCACTTATTATCAGTATGTCGATAAAACAGCAGATATCCTGAGCAGTATTGTTTGGGTTTGACCTGCGGAGAAATATAGCGTATTTCTCATACTCCTCGTAAATGTGCCGCACTAGGGCCCTATTGCACCAACCATTTATCACTTACTATTTAGTAAATTATCAGTTTATTAGTTTTTGATTAGTGTAAGTGTTAAGAGTTGCACGAAAAATATTTAAAATTTCACTCACTTATCAATCGAGAAACTTATCAAATTTTGATAAGTAAAGATTATGAGCGTTGCACCAAAATTTAAAATTAATTATCACAAAATTACAAGTTTTATGCATTGATAAGTATGCGGTATATATTGAATAATGGCAATAACAAGAACAAACCGTTTGCTAAAAATTTTGTAATTATTGTTCATTATTATTTTTACGAATTAATGATAGTGAGTAGTTATTCATTATGGCGAGGGCTGATGACAAGCTGCAAATGCAATTGGTGAAGGAAAAAAATGAGTTAAATTTGTTTTGTAATCTTCTAAATTATTTCAATTAACCTTCTTTTTCCTACAATGTTATTTGGCTCTTTCTAAAATAATGCTGTTACTAAAGTGGAAAAGGAAGACGTGTGGAAAGGGCTATAAAGAAGAGAAAAATCTCCTGGGATGGTCTTGAATTGTCGAGAGTGAACAGTGTTCGTGACCAAGTCGAACTTTGGTAAGTAATTATAAGTTGGATAAAAATAAACCGCATACCATCATTGCATTAAGTGCGTGTTTTCCGTGCCGGTTTATAAAGTGCTCTTCATTCAATATGGGGGTATCCATATTAATGATAGTTCAATCGATGCATCCAGGTACTTAAGGAAAGCCTCCCACATCAAGAAATTGTAGCGACAAACCTTGATTTCTTTCTGGCCAACGAATTGTTTCACCCATCATCACATTTATTATAGTATTTGATACCTGATGAAAAACCCTACACACAGTTGCTTTATTGATACCATGCATATTGGCAATTCCATGGTATTGGGATCCATTTCCCAACCAATGTAGAGTTGTCAGTAATTGTTGCTAAGGACTTAACGAATTGTTCTGTCCACTGCTATGTTGCAAATAACCTCCAATCTTTAATAGAACACATTCTATTTGAACGCGTGTTAAGCGGAAATTTTCTAATGTGTCCGAGCCCAGCGTGACGTTGACAGTCAATTCGAAAACAGAATTTTTACTTAGCGCTATGCACTAACATATATAACATGGACTGCCTGATTTTCTCCTTCATATGGGTCAACTTTTGTTGGCAGGGTTTGACAATTATCTTAATTTCAAGTTTTACTTTCGTTTTAATATTCATATTAAAAGTCCAACAAATTACAGATGCATTCGAAAGTATTTCTATTCTTGGAAGTTTATCTCCTACAACATCAACTATTTCTTAAACTTGATTTTTATAGAAATAAAATTAAGCAATTTTGGTCTGACACTAAAAGTAGGTATGGTGGACAGAGAAAGGATTACAAATACTGTATTGCCATCTATTTCTATTCTATATATATGGAAAACCACTCAATTGAAACTGGACTATGGTGGATTTTGTATAGAACTTATTATTTATAGTTCAGCGAAAAAAAGTAATTAAACCAAAAGGAGACAACTATAGAAAAGTGATCCCATAATAATGTAAGCAATTTTTGTAGCGTCAGCAGTCCATTGTATATATGTCAGTGGCTCTATTTTGCTTAAATTATCAAACTCTATTGAAAAATGATAAATAGTAGCACATCAATATATGTAGGTATGCACACCTATGTATGGAATTAATTACATTCAAATTGATTTAGCAAACCTTGCAATTTAATTTTGTAAGCAGCTTCTAAACTAATGTAGATAATTACTTCCGACCTTCTACAGATGAAATATAACAGATCTAGATAATAATTTTACTCTAAAGAAACTGGCTTAATGTTGCGAAATAGACCCGCACGGTGCCGTTGAATGTAATGTGTAATTTAAGATTTTAGGTAGCATTCTACCGAAATGAACTCAGATTCCGTAATTTCAACCGAAACTGGATATTGTGAAAGCAATTATTTTAAGAACAAAGCAGGGTTGAGACTAATCCTACGCACTTATTAATTTTATTACTAAAATATTTGATTTAATATTGCTTTTTTGGTAAAAAAAAATCTGCTAATTTTGCCGATTATACCCCCCCCCCCCCGCCTTAGCGCATATGCTGGCTATATTGAAAACAAAAAGAACGATGGAGATTCAATTAATACTTCCTGAGAAATATCGATCTTCCTGTGTCAAGCAATTTTGAAATTTTCAAATATTACCCGAAAAATGGTTGATTTGGTCGTCGTCCACCGCAGGAGAGATGTTATGAAATTTTTGAAATATAAACTGTGTGTTATGTTTGTAGCACGAAATCGTATCTCAATTTTATCTTCTAATCGGATATCTAATTAGTTTTTGTGTGCGATAAATAGTTTTCGAGTTAATTGAAAAGAATGCGTCCTTTTAAGGCGAAAATGGCGGTTTTTTATATATAAAAAAATGGACTTATTTTCCTCTCGTGATTACCGAAAATTGCTGGTCCGGGGAAAATAACTTCCCATTGTAGAAATGTTCACAACAGAGCATTAATGCGTGTCAAGGAAAGAGCGGATCAAATATATGCGAAATGTAGTAACTTGAGTGTATCTGACCCAAGTTCATGAAAATGCATGAAAATCGGGTTTTCAATGGCAAAACCAACGAAGTTCTTTCGATCGGAAAAAAACTATACCACCCGATAGTACTCGGCGGAAACTTTAATTTGTTATGCAACATGCCGGATTGGAGCTACCGTTTCGCCGGGGGTTCCTACCCCCACCCTAAAAGTACCAAAAATAAAAAAAAAATTTCTTCGAATTTTGGCTGGTAATTAGCTGAGCCGAACGGTGGAATCCAGTTTTTCGATCGGACATACTCCTACCGAGTTAGCCCCGTTTACAGTCTCTTCGAAAAGAGGATCTTTACTTAGCACTATGTTGCTTAAATTATCAAACTCTCTATTGCGAAATGATAAGCGTAATAATTTGGTGCAACGGAAATTGAGAAAAAGCATGTATTTTGCTAACTTTATCACTTTTCCATAGAACACTTATCACTTACTCATTTTCTGTTTGGCGCAACAGTAATTTGAAAAGCTGAGAACTTCTCACTTTTCAATACTCAAGTGAGTGCTTTTCAAATTTCTCTTTGGTGCAACAGCAATTAATCAGAAATTTTGATAAGTTGCTAAGTAATAACCGATAAGTTGCTGGCGCAGTAGGGCCCAGATAATCATCAAAAAAAAATTTCAAATTGCTCATGTGGATGCAGATCTTTGCAATCTTCGTCCTTGATTGCTGAGCTCGACGCAAGTGCATAGAATATGTCGGTGCTGGTATAACTGTTCACAGGGATCCCACTTTTTAAAAATTTGATGTAGTATTTCCAGCAAAAAATAGTAGTAAATCCAATGCAATTGTAGTAGATTTAAAAAAAATTAACAGGAGATAACCACGTTTTTATCAATTTTATTCAAAACGTGCACAAAATAATAAATATGCTTTAGCAGAAAATCGATAGAAAAGTTAAAATAATTCCAGAACACATTATGGAGTTTTATTTAAAAACTAAAAATATATGTGGCGTTATAATTTGATTGCACATAGCCGCAATTTTACAGAAATTCGACAAATATTATTAAATTTTGCATCGATCATCTCCGATTTGGATGAAATTTTACAGGAAGCTTGGTTATATTGTTAGTAGTAGTTACTTTGCTGACATTTTTTTTTTTGAACAATTCATGAGTCGGAGATACGGTATTTTGAAATTTGAAAAAATTGGCAAATTTTTACTTGCTAGGTGTAGCTTCAAAAATTTGTATTTTAGTTGGAATGGATGAGTTTAGTGCAGCACTGAGCCCAAAAAAATTTCACTTTCAACTTCACAAATTTATAAACTGTTGGGTATTTCTGCAAAGTAGGTACCTACTATTAACAGCATAACCAAGCTTCCTGTGAAATTTCATCAAAATCGGGGATGGTCCCTTCAGAATATTTGTCGAATTCCTGTGGAATTACATAAAAATAAGAGGAGTATTACATAATTTTATATTATGAAAGAAGCAAAACAATTTTTTTTTATATCGTATGAAGTACCTATGACCATAATTCGTGCACTTTTAAATTCTATTTTCAAATTTATTTTTGAGTATATAAGTATTTGCCATCTAAAAATTTGAACTTCATACTGTATTTTATTAATTCCTTTGTCGGTTTCCATATTTCATCATCTCGAAGTTCAAGGATTCGTTCTCTGCTTAGCATTAGATATTTTGCTGTTTCCATATCTAAACGGTTTGTTTTTTTTATTTTTTATGTTGTTTAAGTCTGAGAACTTACGTTCTGCGGCTGCACTACTATGTGGTAATGTAGCTAAGATTAACATGCATTCGCATAATTCTGTAAACATTGGCTCATTCAAAATTTTTTTTTTTTTTTTTGTAAATCAACCCAAAATGAAATTACATCATCCTGGAAATGTCCAACAAAAGGACTCTCTCCAATAAGCAGCCGAAATTTATCATTAATAGTGTCTAAGTTACCCTTAAAATATGGGATATTTTTAACAATTTTTGCAATGGATTTCAGTTGTAGCATCAATATATTTGAATAAATTCAACTTTACATCGTTAAAATCAAACCGTTTTTTAATTTGCCAGCAAAACTCGGAATAAAATTGTAATGTATTTGATTTTATGTGGTACATTTGACGTTCACTAATTTTAGAAATTGATTCCAATTTTTCCAATTCAATAACACAAAACACATCGTTCGTGTTTAAAAGTATTGTTTTGTCCATAAAGTCAACTTCTGTTCCCAAATGCTTTACTTGAACAAAATGTTTCAATACATCGATGTATCAATTTTTCATTTCCAGTAAAACTAAATGAATTTTAGTTATTTCCGATTGAAAAATCTTGTTAATTCGGCTTACTTTTTTGAGAAAATACGATAAAAAAATAAAACAGAATTTTGTTTCAGGCATTTGCATTAATTCCAATATATTACTGTCGCGGGATAGCTCATCTTTTACAAAAGATAGCAAAGTAAAGAGAAATCCATTGCTCCAGAATCTGATTAACAACTTCTTCCAATGCTAGCCAACGAATAAAGCTAGGTTTAAGTATTTTGTGAAGTTTTATATGGAAATATTCTTGGAATTTTAAAAAGTTACTTTGCCTTTTACTGCTCTTGGAAAAATGCGAATGTATGTCTCTACAAAGTTTTTCTATTGTTTGAGGTAGTTTTTTCGTAACTGCGGAAGCCAACAAATGCATACTATGGCAGGTACAACCAAGATAAAACAAATTTTTGTTTATTTCTGTTAGTTTGGTTTTAACACCACTTATGTGACCACTCATTACGGCAGCGTTATCAGAGCACAATCCAATTAAATTTTAAATAGGAACTTTACAACTTTCTAAAAAATTACATATACTTTTATAAATTTCGGCTGCGGTACACTCTTTTAACTTAATTAAACCGAAAAGCTTATCTTCAACTTTTCTTACTACGTTATTATAAAGCATTTAGTAGTACTTATGTCTGTGGTTTCATTGGTTATAATAGAGAAATATGTATTTCTTAAAATTTTCTTTATACTTTCCTCAGCAAAAGGACCAATAATTTTTACCACCATTTCTTGTGTTTTAGTACACCGCATTTAATATTTCTGTATATGGGACTGAAGTGTTTAATGAGAGCAGGCAACGAATTCATTTGAACAAAAGGATGACCCCTCTGTACGCATTACATTACAGAATTTTTTGCATTCAAGTTTTTCCATCTTTTTCTTAACAGCTGGGTGATGGGATATGCAATTACCATTCGATAGAGTTGTTTCAGCAATGCCAGCTCTTATTAGATGTGGCTTAGAAGTTCCATGCCGATCAAGATGATTTTTATTATTTGCTAAATGACATATTTGACAAAACGCACTGCCATTTCTGGAAGTTAACCACGAACGGCCCATTTCCCATTCCACTTTATAATTTTGCCTGTACTTCTTGTGCATTGATTCGCACGAATTATATCCAGATACCTTAGGACACTTTTTGCCATTTGATAAATCACTAAATGTTATGCAAAATTAGCAGTAAAAAAAAAATTTATGAAATTAAATACCTGTCTGGTTTAGTAGTATTATCGAGGAAATTTGATTCTGAAAGTGGCTTTATAGCCTGATCATTCCTACACAATGACACCTTCTCAGGTCATTTTTCGCCATTTGATAAATCACTAAATTTTATGCAAAAATTAACAGTGAAAAAAAAAATTAATGCAATTCTACCTGTTAGTATTTTCGAGCAAATATAATTTTGACACTGGATTTAAAGCCTGATCATTCCTACCCAATGAAATAAGTTAATTTAATTCAATTTAATTTATTTCACAAAACCTCTCAGATATATTTTTTTAAGTAACTGTTAATTTTTAATAGTTTTTGGGATGTCATTTTTATTGACACCAACAACAGCATCAAGCAGGGGATCCAAAGCCAATTGTAGAAAACCAAGCAGTATGCACATAACTATCAATTATTATTAATGTTGAATTTCCACTTTATTTATTACAATTTTACAGATAAGATAATGCGACGCGAACAATGATCAAGAATTTTTTTGGCAGAAGCAGGTAGCACACAAACAGACACAGTGCAACCGCAACAACATAAGGAGTAGCAAAGAATCAGCGAATAGCCGAAAGCCAAAATAAGAGCCAAGCTACTGACAACTCGTGGTTACATTCAGTCAGATTCTGTTCACGCATTGTGTGCACAAACCCAGTAGCATAGTATTAGACGATAGCCGAAAGCTAAAATCCAAGCCAAGCCAACTCGTGGTGAGATTCGATTACATTCAGTGTTCACACTCGAATGGTGACATATTTTTGAAATTTTTATTAAAATTCTTAAAGTGTAGTAGAAATTAGTTACTATGGAGTAGGGTAGTAAATAGCTAAAAAGTGTAGTATATCTACTGCAATTGTAGTAAAGTGAGATCCCTGACTATTCATATATACCATGTTCGTGCGCACTCTTCGATAAATACGACGAATTACGAAAAAGTTTCTCCAATAGTGTTTCATTGGGCTGTGTAAAGTACTCGCGAGCACTTTCCGAATGGAACGCAACTTTGTGTTGTCAAGAACAAAACATAACCTCCAATTTCAGACATTTCTGTTATGTTTCTGTTATATCAAATTTCTTATGATTATTAACTATATTACCCAAATTAATTTCATTAAAGGCTACTAAAAATAAAATTATGAAAAACTGGACTTATATCCGAGCTACTTTCCTCGAGTAGTATGTACCTACTACCTAGAAATTTAAGGATAAAAACTCGTGTCTGTTCGATATTTATTATATTCAAAGTTCTTACCGTATTTATTTTCATAATAATAATATATAAATTTGAATAATTCCCCTGTTCGAGATGAGTTAAATAATTTTCTTAGTTTCTTTATAAACATTTTCTCTCAAATTACATCTATCTGACATTCCAATAACCGCTTAGCATCGAAATCCACCTAGCGGAAAAATCTTGCGAAACTACTTAGCCCATCTACTCGTGGACACGAGCAAGAGTAGTTGCAAGTAGGTAGAAGTACTTGGGAGTACTTTACACAGCCCAATGGAACACAGCTATTGCTAACGAGTCCTCCAAATCGCTGTCGTCATCGTCTACTGTCGCTAAACGTCGTCGATTAGTAACACTTTCGCAGTGTGGTTGAAAAAAATACATAACACTTTCTTTTTTCAAGAAAACCAAATTACATGTAATACGGATAAAACCTCCGAATGCGCCCAGTATGACCATATGGTAACACATAAAATAAAAAAAAGGAATTTCTTAAACATGTTTTCGATTTTTATAAAACTTTATTCAATAAACTAAAATTCAATATTCTTAGAATATGTTGTCACATTGTTACAGAGAAATAAACTCAATTAAATGAAATAGCTGTATACTTACTTCTTCATATCCACTAATTTTTCCATTTTCGCACTTTTAATTTTAATTTTAATCACATTGGGTGGATTCGGATTAATACCAAAGTGAGTACTTATTCTTTTCGTTTTGGTTAACACACACTAGCTAAGTCATGCCATTAGGAATACTTTCCATCTGACCTCCAAAAATTTGCTGATAAGACTTTTACTGTTTACTCGCAGCTAATTTTAATCTCCGGCACAACTGCCACTATTCATCTAAGACATCCCCAAGTCATCATGTACTAATTTAATATTACCGCCTTTATTCTTTTTTTAGATATCGAAGTCAATCGAATTTCATTATATGACGCAAAATGACGTGAATTCTTGTTTATAAAAAATCCTGCTGATCTTATTGCGAATATAGAATTAAAATATTATAATGTGGTCGTCGAGCTAAAATTTGTTATTGCCTTTATGAATTAATTTTAAGGTCAGTTTTACGCCCAATTTAAGTCTTGACCAAGAAGCTGTGAGAATTATATTTGTTTTTATTTCATAACCGTTCTCGGTTTAATCTTCTGCGTGTAGTTTCAATCTCGGTATGCCTTTTTCCTACCTAATTGAACACATGCCTCAAATCATAGATGGCACAAGAACTAGATGTCGCATGCCATACTAAAGCAGAGTATACACATTGTGAAATGAGTAGTGCATTCTGAAATGGACCATAATATGTTTGAGATTGTGACGAATGCAAATGATTTTATAATAGTAGTTTTGTATACATTTGATCGACTTCCCCAACACTTCAGTTACGAAAAAATATGAATCACTCGTCGTATATATCATTTCAAATGTTGTGGTCCATTCCGGAATGGACCACCCAGCCATATAAAATTTGTATACTTTTTTGATACTGCATGCGACATCTAGCTCTTGTGTCATCTATGCTCCAATCTATCGTCCTAAACCTGCATTTGGAGCTCGAAGAATTATCAATTTTTTTCCTTCACGACACAACACTATTTCAGATGATACTTTAATGGGGATAAAAGTGATGTCCAATCGGTTAATGTTTAAGCATCGGTGGTTAATCATTTAAATTCTGTTTATCCAAAATGATGCAAGTCTTTCCAATTACATATTATAATCTTTAAATAGTTGAGTACTAGTTTTTATTTCATTCTTCAAAGTGAAATTATTTTGCGAAATAAGCTTTTTTTTCCGCTAATGAATATTACATTTAGTACTGTTGCTCTACAAGTTTATATAATTAAAATTGAACCCTGGAAAAGTCCATAGGAGAATTTTAATCTCAGCCACTTTGGTGTCCATTATAAGATTGACAAAATTTTATATTTAAAACATAGGGATAAAGTTTGTCACTTAAGATTTAAATATAAATAGATAACACTACCCACTCTCAACTGTCACCACGATAGTCACTAAATCTTCCATATCCCATTAGATTAATATCATACCAAAATGTAATCCATCAAAGTTCTTAATTTAATCCACAATTTACGCAACCGCCACCATGAGCTTCGCTAAAGCTTTTGTATTCTACTAATAGATTAATCTTATAACAAATTTGAACCTTGAAAGCCTTTAATTTAATCCACAACTTACGCTTCCCACTCTCAACCGCGCTCTTCAATATGGACCTGGAGAATTATAAACTTTTTATTAAATACGATTTCGAATGACATTTTAGAGGAGAAAAATATCAAGGGGTATTAATAGAGGTCCAATCGCTGGATGGTTTAAAATTGATTTTTCAATTACATATTGCAATCGTTGAATAAGTGTCAATAATGAAAATAATTATTTTTTCATTCTTCAAACTGAATTTTTGAGATGAATAATGAATTTGAAAAATGTCTGGATTGTGAAGGCTACCGTCACTTTCATAGTGCAGATGCTAATCTCCCATACAAGTTCCGCTACTCATCTAAGACAGCATATCCTATTAATTCATAAAAAATTTTTAATTCAATTCACAAGTAATATATACTATACTACTATATTAGTATCATCCCAGCAAACAATTTGGCAAGGTTTTGCCAAAAGTAAGGAATGAGCAATAGTTATGAAACAGGGCCAGCATTATTGCAATAAAGTTTGTACATGATTGCTTCTCTTCCAACAATTGTCTATTTCTCGCTTTTAGCAAGCCTTGTGCAATATCAATTCAAGAAATGGAAAAGGCGAGGAAAACATTAACTTTACGCAAGTTTTTGTTTCTGCTTGTTTAGTTTACAGGTGTGCCGTAAGTTCACGTTGCGCTTGCTCTGAGTTAAATTTTGTTTTTTGTTGTTACAGGAAAGTGCAGTGCAAAAACATATCGAAATTTAAAGAAGAAAATTTTTCAAAAATTAGTGGTTGACAAGGTTAAGGTGATGTGAAGTTTAAAATTATTCAATTTCTAACCTTTGCGCGATATACATATCTACGGAAAACAGCTAATTATTTGGTACCTTCTTTCTTTAATTAATATAAAGTTCTTATTAACATTACCGGAGTTTAAAAATGAGTCATCGTGGAATTAAACAAGATTCTCAAAACCTCGTAAATTATCTGATGAATACCAATTTGTCAAACATTCAAAGACATCAGAATTGTTTAGACCTGGTAGAGAGTTTGAATTCAATTGAACCGTCAACTTCAAATTCTTTATTAGAGAATTTGGCTACCAACTCTTCATTTTTAAAAAACAAAGATTTTAGCTTTTCGGATTCAGACTCAGAGCTTAAAACTTTATTCTCTACTGAACTTAAAGGCGTACCTAAGCTTTTAGCAAATTGGGTCAGTAAATACTTCATTAGTAATGTAGCAATGAATGAACTTTTATCAATTTTAAAAGGAATAGTTCCCGGGCTTCCAAGAGATGTTAGGACTTTAAAAAAAACTCCCACAGAAGTACAATTTTTACCAATGTGTAATGGAACTTACATACATTATGATATCAAGAATTGCTTGACGGATTTTTTGGTTAATAAAAAGTGGAATGAAGAGCATATTGTATTAGATTTTAATATAGATGGCCTGCCTGTGGAAAAAAGCTCTAAGAGTCATTAGTTTGTATGCCGGCAATTCAAAGCCAAGCAATAGTAATGAGTTTTTAATGACTTTCGTAGAAGAAATGAAAGAAATTTTGCCTGAAGGCTTGACGTTCAAAAAAATGCAACCTATTCTGTAAAAGTAAGAGCATTCATATGCGATGCTCCAGCCAGACCGTTTGTTTTAAATGTAAAAGGTCATACGGGATACTTTTCATGTACAAAGTGTATCCAAGAAGGTAAAGTAATAGAAAAAAAATGGTCTTTACTGAAGAACAGTACTTACTTCGGAGTGATGTTGACTTCAAAGAGAGGAGGTATCCAGAGCATCATAGAGAAACGACACCAGTCTGTTTAGAAGAACTACAAATAGGCTGCGTAAGTCAGTTTCCCCTCGACTACATGCAAGTAGTATGTTTAGGGGTGACAAAAGCTTTACTGAAATTGTGGACAAAAGTGAGGAATGAGGCATTTTCTTTGAAAAATACAGAAATTGAAATTCTCTCAAAAAAACTTTGTCAGCTCAAAATCCATATTCCGAGTGAATTTGCACGCCGGTCTCGAGAATTATCTGAATTAGATAGATGGAAGGCAACTGAATTGAGGCAGTTTTTATTTTACACTGGCCCATTTGTTCTTCGGGATGTACTAGATGCTCCACGATATCAGCACTTCCTAAAGTTAGGTATCGCAATGAGGATTAGTGGGTAGACTGGAAGTAGACTGCAATGCCAATAATGATTGTGCCGATACACTCTTAACCCATTTTATCCCAGTGTTGCAATAACGCAACAAAAGACACGTACAAATAAATGCCTTTTTCTTTTCTCTTCTACGAACCCAATCATAACGGTAAATTATTTCCAATAAATAGACAAGCCGATAAGCATAAAAACAATTTTTCCCAGTTGATTCTTGCAGCTTGTTGTGAACAGACGTGTTTTACATTTCAAAAAAAAAAAAAAAAATTCACGAAAAATATCATGAGCATTCCTGGAAAAGACTTGGCAAGTGCGCTTTGATAACATTTTTATATCATAGAGTATTGTTTAGTATCTACAATTTACTGTAGATTACTTAGAAATATGTGTCTTGCAAAACTTGAAGTTATGAGAACTTTTATTAGACTATTAAAGGTAATTTTGCGATAACGCATCACTGGGAATAGAATTGCCATTTTTATTGATTTATATTATTTTATAGCGGCAAATTTTGATCCTTGGTGGAAATATTGAACGCTATTGAGTCAAGCGAAATAAGTCCGGATGAAATTATACTTACTCCACCTGACTTCAATGCTGATAATGATGAGGGCTCGGGTGATGAAGATTGCAACAATCCAAACAGGCTAAGTCGGCGTCAGCTATTAGCTTCAGCAACGGAAACCATTTCCCCAGAGGGCGATTTTGGAATTGATGTTGGACTTGAGATCGGAGATGATCTGCAGTTTAATACCTTAGAAAATAAGGAGCCTAAGTTCAAATTAGAAAAGATAGCACAAAACTGGCAGCATGGAAATGAGGATTCTTTAAAATCGAGCTCAATTGCTTATCATTTTAAAAATTGGGACTCAGTTATATTACCACCCTCCACACTGTCTGAGCACAGTAATCCTCTTGACTTTTTCGAAGTTTTCATTGGCGCTTCTATAATAGAATCCACTGTGATAGCAACGAACTTTTATGTCTTTTCTTCAAAGAATAAAGTACTCAATGGTCACCGTGATGAAATATATACTCTAATCGGAATATTATTATTGAGCGGTTATATTCCTGTTCCACGTAGGAAAATGTTCTGGGAAGACCGACAAGATAGTCACAATGATCTTGTTGGAAAAAATATAAGGAGAAATAGATTCGACAACGTATTTACAAATCTTCATTTTTGCAGTAATGATTCGCTTGATACAGCTGATAAGATGGCAAAAGTGAGACCACTAATTAATCACATAAATAATTTTTTTTTTATTTATGCTCCATTGGAAATGCAAATTTCAATGGATGAGTCCATGATCCCTTATTTTGGAGAAACAGTTGCAAGCAGGTTCCTTAGAAATAAACCTGTTCGTTTTGGCCACTAGGCTTGGGTTGCTGCTAATCGGCTAGGATACTGCATATAATTCGACATCTATCAAGGTCGGAACGAAAATAGAAATCCAGCTTTGGGTCTCGGAGAATACGTCGTATTTACTTTAGCGGAGAAAATAATAAACCATTTTCCAGAGAAAAATTTTCATTCTTTTTTGATAATTTCATTTCTAGCCCAGACTTAGTCTCAAATTTGGGACAAATTGGCTGTGGGGGCACTGGAACTTTGCGTGAAAACCGGCTAAAAACATGCCCTTAGATAAGAAAATTTTGGCTAAAAGTTAACGTGGGACATATGAGTGTCACGTTTACAAAGAAAATGGCATGGTTGTAACATGGTGGAAATACAATAAGGTTGTTTCGATGATTTACAATTTACATGGACTACATCCCATTGGTTCAGCCCATCGATATGTGCAACAGGAAAGAAGTAAGAAGTATGTACCACAGCCACATGTGAATAAAACGTATAATAGATATGTTATATGGGTGGAGTAGATCAGCTGGATAACCATATCTCGAACTGCCGTATAGGAATAAGGGGTAAGAAATGGGATTTTCCTATTATTAACTGGATTCTTGATGTTGCAGTAGTCAACGCATGGACATTAGCCAAAAAGTATGGCTGTATGTTGGATGCATTAGAGTTTCCGTGACGCCACTTAGAACTGGACGACCTTCTAGGAGAAACACATTTCTTTCTGTTGGCCCACATTTAATAATAACAGAATATAAAAGACTGCGATGCAAAATTTGCGCTAGCCAAACAACAAAACGTTGTATGTCATGCAAAGTGCCCCTACATGATAAATGTTTTGAGGAATATCATGCCCAACTAAAATAAAAATTTTGTCCCTATATAACATAACTTATTACATTACTACTATTATTATTACTTTTTTATTATTTTTATTATTACTACGTTGTGAAAACTTTGTTAATTTAATAAAATAAAATGCAGTTTTGCTCTTACAATCCCAGTGTATCGTTTTCGCAACACACAATAGCTCTACTATTAGCTAATTTTAAAAAAACCAATTGAAATTCTTAATTTTATACTTAAAGGTTTATAAAAATGGCACATCGAGCAAAATTTAGAAAAAAAAAATAACTCGGGATCAAATGGGCTTTGTAAAATCATTTCCACAATTATATTCGGAAAAGTACGTATAACTTATAATTTTCGTTGTTTAAACCATTTGGCATGAAAAGCAAACATAATTGATCCTTAGTGCGTTTAAGTTTGAGAGCCATTTACAGCAAATAAAAAAATAAATACGTTAAAAAAGGGAATTTTGTGGCCATACAAATTTACAATCCTATCGTAGAACGAAGTTTACATTGTACCAGTTTAGAACCAGTTTTATTTCCAAAATGTGGAAAATATTCGAATGGTTCATACGTTAGCGCTACAAAAGAAAGTTTTAAATTATCAATTAAAGCTCCAAATAATTGCTACGATATAGACGATAAAGTATACAAAGCTCAGAAAATATTTAAAAACCAATAGGTGAAATATTTATATTGGGTTCTTCTGTTGGCAACTTAGAATCTTTTTTTGAATACCCGATAAATTAAAATAATTTAAATATATATAAGGCGAATAAATTCTTTGTTTACACCGAAGTAGAACAACACAAATTCAACAATATTTTAACGAAAGTCATCGTCTTACAATTAGAAGATTATCAAAAGCGCATCTATTTCTTCATTCCTTATATTCATAGTTAATGGTAAAGCAATGGATGCGACATTGGACCCTTTTGAAAATACTCAAACACAAAATATTCCGTATAAGCGCTTCTTCCTCCAGGTAAATTGTAAAAATAATATGTAAATAATATTACACTTTTGAGGTTAACTTTTAATTGTATTTTAGTTAGGGAGTTCCTGATTACTTCAACACCTATGAATGAACATACAGAACTGAACATGGAACACCTTCAAAATAATGAAGAATTCTCCCAGAGTGTTCTGTCAACAGAAAAATATTTAACCATTTTAGAAAATGTACAATTTTCGTGACATAGTACGTTAATTAGTAAAGATACAAATCTAATTATTGAAAGCCCCTGTAATGAAACTGATATATTTGAGTCATATAGTAATGCAGAGCTATCACAGAACATTCCAAAAGAAAAGAACATTCCAAAAGAAAAGAACAGTTCAGAAAACGACATGATTAACGATAACTTCATACTAAAGGCTATCACACATTAAAAGCAGAAAACAGCTTTTCCAAACTATTTATCTCTAAATCATTTACAATTTACAGATTCTTCTACGAAGAGCAAGAGCTGATGCAATTGTAATAATGAAGAAATAACAAAAATTTTAATGGAACAGGGAAAGATACAAAAAGTTTGTTCGTCTCACTGAAGAAGTAGTAACTTTAAGAAAAGAAGTAAGATCTCTAAAATCTGAATAGAAAAATTGGTCGAGGGAACAATTGCCACTATTGAAACCCTTTGAATTGATTGATGTGCTTTTGAAATTTGAAAAAAATCTTGAAGATTCTCCGGTAAATCTTCATAATTTTGTAAGTATTCTAATTAATTTAAATAAAAACGTTATTTGAAATCTTCATTATAATTATAGCAAAAATATTTTGAAAGAACAATTAAGTGTACGGATGCAATTAAATTTGTCTGATTAGGTCACAAAAAACCATTCACAATACATTGGCTCAAAAATTTAACTGGCGAGGTACTTCAGAAAAATCTTCTATTAGGATATTAACTTGCACTTCAGCTTTGAAAAGTGAGTTATGAATAATCAAATAATTATATAAGTATATAAAAGTTTTTCTTTTTTTTTTCATTCAGATGCTTTCCATGAAGTTTTTAAAAACCAGAGTGAAGTTATATTCGATAAGGCTGCAATTTCGCATTTCCAATATGCTAAGGATCGACTATAAAAGCCTATCAGACAAGAAAAAACTACTTAGGTTAAATATGCAACCTTAGTCACTATAGGTTCTGTTTTGATCGAAAAAGTTTTTACTGAATAGGATTTTTAGTTGGTATTACATCGAGAATAAAACATTTTGATTTTATTGGAGAATAATTGTTTTCTTTTTTTACTGTTATTATTGACTTTTCATATTTTTGTTAGGTATTCTAATTTGAATAAATTAGAAATTGTTTTTCTATACACTTTAAAAATTGCATTACTTTCTTCTATCAAATTCGCTGTTATTAAATTTTTCAACAATACCTTTTATAATTTATTACAATTGCTGATGAATTTTATTTTCCAAGCCGGCGGACCTAAATTGTAATAAAATTATAATCACTTATTGTGGAAATTTTAAAAAAGATTGCTCTTACGTTTACGAATTACAAAATGTCAATCCAGACACATTAAAAGTAAGTCGAAATTGGTAAATTAAATGTAATTTACTCAACCCTCGCAGCTGGCAGGTATATAAAATATATGTACTTGCTTTCGGTAACGAATAGGCGAATTACTTATAACTTACTTTTTTTTTTGCTTGCTTCCTTATGTTCGTTTAGTCCGCCGCCTAAATTACAAACGAGTATTTGGCAATATCGATTTCGAGGGTTATGCTTGCCTATGGCAAGTTACTTTCGAGTTATTTTCGATTCAATTTGTTTGCTGGGATGCCAACTACCCATCAAAGCTTTTAATTTAACACATAAATTTTCCACTTTTAATCGCCGACACGATCTTCACGAAAGCGTGCTACTATGTTACGCGCATCGGATGCCAAATACTCATACAAATTTTTGTTTATTTTTTTTTCTGGGTGGGAAGCGACCCCACACTTGTTATAATCGATCAAAGATGTAGAAGAGAAAAATTTTTAAAGAACTTTTTAAATTAAATTAAATTAAAATTCTTCTATTCTCTATCTTTGACCGATTCTAACAAGTGTGGGTTCGATTTCCGTTCGGGAAAAAATGAATAAAATTGAATTTACAATTAATTTGTACATTTATCGTTGCTGGTTAATGCAAGCTGAAAGCAACGTGGCTTAATAGACTAGTTACAAATTAAGAAATAAAAGAGGGAAAGTCATCGACTAGTTAGGTCAATGGTAAGAGCAGTCGCCCGGAAAGCGGAAGGTCCCAGCTTCAAACCCGGACCTCTTGTATTTAGAATTTGATTTAGAAGCGTTAAAAACAAAAAGTTCTTAAAATTTTTCTATTCTCTACCAATAAAAAAAAAACTTCGAAGCACCACAAACCGATTAAAGCCCTCCCCATGGCACCTTAGCAGCTTAAATAATTTCTGCACGGTCGACGACACCTTAGCTAAGAACAAACGTACAAAGTATCTCCCCATAAGTGACGGAGCTTCATAAACTTCTCCACAGATGGCGACATTATAGCTGAGACTCAAATTCTAGCCCACAGATGGCGCGCTTAGATCTAAGACATAACCCATCTTCCACACGGTCTACACTTAGCCTGAGCTGAAACTCGCAAAAAGTGTTAAATGGCCTGTTCTAAGACAACTAATCTTGCTTAGCTCTGTATATTAAACGAAGAACATTCAGTTCATATATTTTCTTTAACGGCCGCGAGAGGAGCGGGCAGGAGAGTAACATGGGCACGACGCCTTATCCAAAAGTTATATGGCAAATCTATATAATTTAAAACAATAAAATATTATGCCTTTTTGGCTTACGATGGCAAAATAGTCGACAAATATTTTTGCGAAACGGTGAAAAGAATTTGATAAAATGCGAATAGTAGAAGTGATTAAGAAAGAATAACAACGATTATATTTTTGAAATCGTTTATTGACGTCCTCGTCTCTAAACAAAGTAAGAGCGCTCATTAATAGAAACACTTAAAATAGCAGGTACAAGTATCTTATTGAAATAAATGATAAGTGGGTATAACTATATAAAAAAAATATGCATTTGTTGCATGTATGAAAGAAAAACCTTCTTGCATTTCGCACACAGCACTAAAAAAAACTTGAATGATAAATTTCTCACATAAGAGTGACTTCTATGTAGTATCTTACACCCAAACACAACCAAAATAAAATTAACATAATATGTTAATGAAAGCACATACTTCTGTTTTGAATGCTTAAATACCTGATGTACAGATATATTTTCAATTCTAATATGTATTGAACTTCATGTTCACGAGATCACGTACAACCCCTGGGAAACTATGTGCAACCATTTTATAATCATTTCCAATTAAAAACAAACAATCATTTAAAGTTTTAAAACGAGAGACTTTATAAACAATATGGTCAGAGATCAAAAATTATTGTTAAATAAAATTGGCAGCATATAAGTTAGATGAAATTAATGCATAGTCCTGTATATGGTTGAAGGTTTCCGCAAGAGGTGCTCGGGAGGGTAATATCACCGATACTAACCAAACACCCAGCACTGCAGAGATAGTGATAGAGCAACGGTAAGACGAGAGAGCTACCATGAATGGTGGATGAACATATACAAAACTAGACATATAAAAACACATATACAACCACAAACAAATAAACACCCACACATAACACTCGAAACAATAGCAAACACACACGCGTACAACATTTTACTTAACCAGACGTACATAAAACAGGCTACAGAGACCTATACGGAATGGTGGCACACCACTCCGCTCCGGTCAAAACATTGAACGACTCAGTCATTCATAAACCTTGAACGGTCCCGGTGTATAGTGACACTACATGAATGTAGCAGTTGGACCCACGACCAAGGCTGTCCTCCGAAGGGAGCAGCTCTTGAGAAGAGTGGACCAACACATACGTGCAATCGGCACTCCATAAAAAGTGGGGATACGTGGACGCAACAGAATGCGGGATGAAGACAAATCACACACCACAAAGACTAACATAAATAGAAGAGACCTTTGACGAAAGCCAACAGTCGCGAATAGCGCTTAACAAGCCACACGTAAAGTTGCAAAACAGGTCACAGTATTTTGATCATTAATTTCATTTTTAAATTAAAATAAATGAGTGTAAAGTAAAGTAGTGAAAATAGAAGGAAAGCGGAAGAATAATAATAGGAACATAGGTAATAAAAGTGAAAACAAGGATAGGGGTAAGTAATAGGATAAAGTAGACAGACTTGTATAATATAATATATATATTTTTGTTTTATTCTTATATTTGTTATATATATTTGTGTTAATTTTTACTGTATTTGGTTCATTTATTATTTATTTATATATATATATTTATTTTGACAAATAGATATTTGTACCTCATGGTAATTTCATGAATGACCATTTAAATAAGAAATAGTTTAGATGAATTCTTGGCGAACTACGATACAAAGAAGAGAGTCACGCCAAGAGTATAAAGTAGCCACATATGTGCGTGCTCAAAATCATGTGCAATGACAAGAATGACATTGCACAGGGTAATGAACAATCATATGATCAGGAAACATACAAAAATTGAAAAAGCCAAATAATGGCCTACGCGGCTATTTCCCCTAAATAAAACTCCAAAATTTTTTGTTAAACCATATTATCACACAACGTAGTAAAAATTCGTATTAAGACCTAACGAGTTGTCCTGCTACGCAGGCCAGCAGCTCCCCATAAGGATGGTAGCAAGACCCTAACAAAACTAACAAACTAAACAGTACATGTAACTGCATGAAGCACAATACATAAAAACACGGAACACATCATCTACACCACTTAAGGGAATGTCTTTCTAGTACCTCACTTAAGCACTATGGTGGCTAAGTGACTTACGGCGCTGGACAAGTGGTGCCTCACCTGCCGTACAATGTTTCGTCATGCTGCTTCAGGAAATTTTCATGGACACAGACGACATAAAAACCAGTACTTTCATTTTTTTATAAAATTTAATAATTCTATTGACTAATTTCGCTTCAGTTTGCATATTTCAACACTGTGGGCAGAAATCTTACCTTGATTACGGCAACTCATCTAGTATTACAAAATAATACCATATTTGAGGCTGAATTCTAAAATATGTTTAGTGGTCCTTCGAAAATTCATTCAAAACATTGAAGAGATATATTGTGGATGGACTTCGGCTAATGTAAATAGATAGATACATAAATCATTAGTACTACTTTTCAATTAAAGCCTCTATACTTACATGCAAGAAAGTCATATATTTTTCTATTTGAAATGGTTGTGAAGTTATTTGCGATTGCATTTGAAGTAGTTGATTTCGAATTATAAATGGTTGTTTTAAATTTCAAAATGATATATGTGCTGTGCATATGGTTACTTTTACAGCTAATTTAGGTTAGATTAAGTTGGTTAAATTAAGCTTGTCATTTTCATTAAAAGACTTCCAAAAACTGTTAAAGGGCATTAAAGGCTGAGTTAAGAAATTTTAATCTAATAAATTGTTATCGTAGTATATACTGTAAAACTACTAGTTATATATATGTTGAATATAAAAAGAGTTTCGACGATTTACATATATTTCCTATATTGATTATCAATTAGAAAATATTATATATTTGCTTACATTTTCCGTTATTTCTGCTGACGTGTATTTATAACTTTACTGAGTAAATTAATTATTTTATTCAATAAAAGTATTAAACGCTTAGTTCCTCCTGTTTGGTCCATATTAAATTTGAAGAAAAACCGCGTTGAATAAATTCCAATGATAGAGATGCATTTGATTGGTACCTTAAATTCAAATTGTAATATGTATATTGCGAAGATTTGAAGAATGGATTGTGCTATATTCAGACTGCTGCAATTTATGATTCGCTTCTCCACGAATATATAGTACATCAGCATGTCACCGCAATCGAAACGAAAAATTAAAGATTTTGCCAGTGTATTTTGAAATTTTACTATTAAAAATCCGTTAAAAACTACGACTGTTGTTAATTTGTAATAACACCATGGACAAGTCCATGAATTATGAATTCAAATTTCGGAATTTATTATAATTTATTATTGAAGTAAAATTCTTACCGATTACTGATATTCAAGGGGTAGGTCCCGGTGTATTTAAATCTTCTTTTAATGTACCTGTCTAAAACAATACATTGTATCGTATATGTAGAAGTAATAATATTTAAGTATTTCTTACCGGATATATTGTGAAAAAGGCAGTTCGATCATCATTGAAATAATAAAATATAAAATCAAATACAAATGTGTCTGCGTTTTCGGAATTTTCCTTAGAAAAAATGACAACCGTTTTATTTTTATTAATTCTTCTTCCGAATTCGAAGAGTAATCTTTTATTCGCGTTGAAATTATTCATATAGTTTTTGTTATTGCAGTTAATAAGTTGCTCAAAATGTTTCACAAGACACTCCTTTTTTAAAAGCAAAGGCCATTCCGCCTTAATTACTGAAATTGTGGAAGGTGGTGTTTTATTCTAAAATAACCTTTGGATCCCATAAGTTTTATCCATAATATTGAAGATTCTTATCCGGTCTTTTCCCTGAAGTTTGGTTCTGTTAGCGAGTGAACAAAGCTCTTGTTTTTTTCATTTCAAGTGCTTCCATATTATTTGTTTCTCCTTCTACACAGGGCTGGCAATTGACGCAAGTTTTTTCTACAGTTTTAGGTCTCCGCCTTTTATTCAATGGTGTATCAGATCCTGCTGGCGGTTTGAATTTGTTTAAATAGTTATTATGGTTAATCATCTTATTTAACAAGATGGAATTATTAAAACTGATGTTATTTCCCATCTCGTCTTTGTCAACAAAAGTTTCCGGATATTTCGCTACCAAGGACATACAGACTTGTCGAAAGTATTTAATAGGTATATAAAATTATATCATCCGTAACTCTGAAACTATAATACGCACCAACGTACTTAAAAGTGAGCCGAGCTTTTTGAGATTTTCCATGGTGTCCACAATATTTTGCGGGAATTTATGCCATGGTATATGGAAATTTTGGAAAAGCCTATCAGCACATTGACTTCATATGGCTTCAAAATCTATCGAAGAAAGTGATGTGCTTGACATGAAAGGAGTAGTATCTAATTCCGGTCGAGAACATTTTGATGACTTGTCTTGAATATCCTCAAACAAAATAGATGATGCATTTCTAATACTTTCATAAGTACTATTTACTTGAGGTAACCAAATATGCTTCATCATCCTCAATTGCGGAACCACCAGCTTCCAAAACTAATTCGACCCATTTAAACCCGCCGTGCTAGCTGAAATTACAGTAGTAAATTCAATTACTATAGAACCATTGACCTAAATTTTATATGTTATATTTCTCAAAGAAGGCTCGCTGATTTCGATTTTTCACGTGACTCGTGATATATCCCAAATTTTGAATCCTATTTTATCCATAATGAATGGTGTCCAGCTAACTTTTAAAATGAGCAAAAATTTCAATTCTATTTCGATTTGAAGCAAGTATTCAATTTAATCAATATTGCAAGCTCAAATGTAACTTCTGATTTAAAGTAATCCCATTAATTGGATTTAAGTATATTATGTTTTCGTATTTTACTAATTTGTAATCTTTAAATTCAGATATACTTTCATATAAGCCAGTTCTGTAGTTATACGAGAAAAAAGTTTATTTACCATAAAACAGAATGTTTTGAAAAGTTTAACTAAGAAAAATACTATATATTTTAATTGCGAGCACATCAAAGTTTTCTTCCATTTGAATAAGTAATTTATTATTTTCACTGTAACAAATAACACGTACAGTGACTGATTTTGAAACAAATTTTAAACTTTCGTCTAATGAGATATTAAACATCCGTGGAATAATACCTTGAAACATTCCACACGTTACTTAATTAGTAAATCTATCACCCCGATTGGAACTTTGATAAAATTGATGTTTTTCGGATAAAGTCTTACGAATTTTAACGTAATTTTTACATCTGGCAGCAATTTTCTTAAAAACTGATGCTTACTTTCGAATCTCATAGTCCAAAATTTTATGAGAGTACCAAATTGTCGTATGAGATGAGGATAGTGTGTTAAGTAATGAGGTTTTGGATGAAATGGTATTTGAGCAAACAACTGTTTTCTGTACTCTAAATATTCGGCTATGTGCTGCGACAGTTTGATTATTTGAAATTAAGTTATATTATGACAGCAAAGAATTCTACACATTTCCAAAAGTGATACAAACATCTTGCACATATTGTCTTCAAGATCAAACTGGCGTTGCAGTAAACAAAAAGGAAACAGTATTAAAAACATCGAGTTCTCATAAGCTATTACTAGAAGCTTTCCTGACTTTACGTGAATTTTTTGAAATCCGTAATGTACACCCACTTTTCTTGCAACATTGTCTATCCGAAAATATATTCCTCTGTATGTTGTAAAATTATTGGAAATTAAATACTTAATCATTTCAGCGGGCAGGATCCCCTCAAACAAATCAAGAGCTATGCAAGGAGGTAAACCAGGCTTACAAACGTGATAAAAATTAAGCAAATTTAAGCAGGAATTCTTTTTAATGCCTTTTGATGGTACACCATTGTAATATTTACGTAAATTCTGCACATCTGCTTTGTAATTTCCAACTGTTCTCAGTTCTTTTGGGTTGAGATTGAATGATTTGAAATCTGTTCTAGTGATATAACAAAATCTACATAAATATTCAGACTAACTAAAATTTTCCGTAAATCCGCCAATTTGATGAGAGCCTAGGTTGACCCAACATAACAACGATTAAGCCTTATATGTTCCCATTTATTATATGATTTAAATTAATTCCATCATTTTCAAGTTTTTTCAAATCGTTTAAAAGGGTTTTAAAGACCTCATTAATACCGAAATATTTTATGTACTTTTCTTTGCATAATAAAACTAACTGAATATTGTTGCTATTTGTCCTACAATAGTCAAATAAGTTCCTCAACGCCATATACATATACACCAAGCATTTTATGTTTTCCTTTTGAAGAAGAAAGGGAATTACATATCTCGAAGGCATTTCGGAAAAGAATAATTTCTGTCCTTTTCTCATCGCCATTAAAAAAGGTATTATTTAAATAGCACTTTCCATCTCTATAATTACGATAAGTATTTATGAAGGGAGTTCTGTTTGTACTTAGGAACAGCTCAACGACTTTGGAATCAGAAAATAAAATTTCTAATGTTCTTAAAATGGGAACGTAAGGAAAACATACATCTTTATGATAATTTACTTTTCCTAAGCAAAGTTCTATTGGCTCAATATAGCTAGAATTGCTTTTGTAAAAAAATATTTCGAAAATCAGAAGTATACTTATTTGATGAAAATCATAATTTTCATTTAATCTTTTTATAAAAACATTTTCTAAATGAGAAATACCACCCCCTGCGCATAATTTTCTTAACTTATTGTAAGTACTATCATTTAAGGAATATAATACAGTTTTCATTTCTTGTAAAATTAAAGTTATTAAATGTTCCGGTATACTGTATTGATACTTTAAAAGTACAAAAAAGAACCGTTCCAGTTGGTGTTCAGTATCTTCCATGACATTTGCTTCACTATTATGTACCACGATGTTCGTTTCACTTAAAACTTTCTCTGGATCGCCTCTGTTAAAGCAGGTATTCCAAAATTCTTTTTTTATATTACATTTATGTTTCCGATAAAAATGAAACTTACATGAATTTTTATTTGTAAAAGTATTTGGACATGAAAGAAACGGACATACAACAATTTTTTCGAAATCAAAATGACCTAGAAACTGACATAAGAAAGAGCCACTATTATCCGAACTAAAAGAATAATTATTACATTTCAAACGTATTTTGTTACTGAGAGACTTACTTTTATGTTTGCGAAATTGATGAGATTTGTAAGTACTAATGTTATTTAAAAGTGCAGTACAGCTTTAACATTTGAATATACCATTTCCTTGCAGTCTGTGAATTTTTTTTAGGTGGCTGTTGTAGCGCACTAAATCTAGATAATTTGGCATACACATTAGGCATTTAAACATGTTGCAAGTTAAAACTAACAAGTAAAAAAGCTAGAATTGGTCTAAGACCAATTCTTATGATACCCTAGATGAATGCCCGTATTAAATTTCGTATGGTCACCGATCTATTCAAGTATTAATTTTGAAGTTGTTTTTCGCATATATTTCTAGAAGAGTTTGTCGCACAGAAAAAATGGTAATAACCAATTTTATAGGATTTCGTATTCTGCAGAAGTTCTTAGTACAATAAAAATGTCTTGGACTGATCGTTTTCAAAGTATACGTAAAAAACCGAAATTTTTATATGGCAACACCAAGAAGGAGTTGCCCGATTTAGTCCATTTTTGACATTTTATTTGCTAATGTAGTAAAAACATCATGTACGAAATTTCAGCTCTCTACGTCGATGCGTTCTCAGGCAGTGTCCAAATATATAGCGGAAAACGAAATTTTTATATGGCAACCCCACGAAGAAGTTGCCCGATTTGTCTCATTTTCGAACTTAATTTTACTTTTTTTTTTAAAGTCCGTGTACAAAATTTCACCTCTTTAAGTATACGTGTTCTCGAGTTATCGTGCGCACAGACGGACGGACGGTCGGACAGACGGACGGACATGCAAAAATCGAAATAACTTTTAATATTATGAATGGGTGTCCAATCCATTTTGCTCTACCATCATTATTTCGAGGTGTTACAAACGGAATGACAAACTTAGTATACCCCTATGATTTCATCTAGGGTATAAAAACTACCGTCAGGATCAACTTGGCTCAATGTGCGAATTTTTCTATATGCATCGTCGATATACAAGTGAAATTGACAAACATTAATTCCAAAGCCTTTCAAAAAAAGGTATTGAAATTTAAGTTGCTTTGCTATCACTTCGTTAACACGCTTCTGAAAATTGTAGAAATAAAATTATACAGGGTGGGCCAAAAGTCACCATGGGGGCCAAAAGTCACCATGGGGTTTAAAAATTTAATAACTTTTTCGTTTATATATTTTTTTTATTTTATTTTTTTAGATTATATAAATAACATCTGGAGAATAAATAATGGAAAAAAAAAATAAAAAAAAAATATATAAACGAAAACGTTATTAAATTTTTAAACCCCATGGTGACTTTTGGCCCCCATGGTGACTTTTGGCCCACCCTGTATATAAATAATAGAACTTAAAAACGTTGTCTCCCAAACTTACCATATTTAACAAAATTAATAAGAATTGGAGATTTAAATTTTGCGAATTAGCCGAAACGTTCTCAATTAAACTATACACTCTAAAGTTAAGATAAAATAAATCTTCTCATCCTCTCAATACATTAAAGTGGCCTATTAAAAATGTTGATGCTATAATAGTTTGCGTTTTCTTTCCCACGAAGAAAAAATACCAAAATATTAACAAAGTTTTAAGAATTTGAGGTTTAAAGAGAGCACCATTTTGCATGCAAAACACAGTTAACTTTTTTCCGTTGTTGATGTCTTTTTTGCTGATTGGGAAAGAAAACGCGAACTATTATAGCATCAGAACTTGCAAAAGAATACTTTAATGTATTGAGAGGATGAGAATATTGATTTCATCTTAAATTTAGAGTGTATAATTTAATTGAGAAGGTTTCGGCTAATTCGCAAAATTTAATTTCCAATTTTTATTAATTTTGTTAAATATGGTATGTTTATTGGTGCTCGGCCGATTTACTTTTTAGATGCATGCAAACATAAATCCGTTGCCACAAACACCTTCTCTTGTAGAAGTTTACTGCAGTATTTATGAGGAAATTATAGATGTATGTGTAAAAATCAACTTCCTAAACGAAAAACCAGAGGTTCTGAAAGAAGGACAATTTAAGCGCTTCTCTAGCCACCACTTGGCAGCGCTTTTAAAACATATTCACTGATCTATTCAGAAAAATAAGCAAACTTACTCAAGTGCTTCTAGAGCCATCCCTCGGAAGCGATATAGAAGATTATTTTATGAGCTCCAGCAGATTGAAGTGCAACAAGGGGTGATCTCATCTAATTTTCCACGTATTTAAACTGTTGATTTTTCCACTATTGTGCGAGGTAACGAATTTATCATTTTTAGTGTGAAGTTCAGTGCGGAGTGAAGTTATTTTCGTTAGGAATAAAAGTGGGCTTTTATTGAAAAGGAGTTCCACAACCAATAGGTAAATTGAATGTTTAATTATAATTCGGTAATGAATTTTTTGTTTTTTTTAGGATTCCGTGTGGCAAAGAATAAATTTTACAAAACAAAATACAAACTGAAAACATGAACGTATTAATTTTCAACCTTTATTGGAATTCAATAATAAATGAATTTAAAACACAAAAAAAAAAAAAACGTGCTTTCTGTGCTGTCAAAATTTGTAGATTTCTAGATTTAAATGTGTTTATAAACTTCGTGGTATACGGTATAACCATAATTACCAAATAGTCGTTACTCTTTCCGTTTGCAAAATCTGCGCTATATATGTATATATGTATATGTGTATATGTGTTTATAATATATTTAATCAACTTCATTAAAGTTAATATCACAAATAATCAGGAGCAAGTGCAAGCGCTTCAGTGCTGCTCTCAGGAAGCACTCCTATGAGATTAAGGAAGAAGTACTGCAATGATTATCCAAAAAGCTCATTGAAGCTTTTGAAAAGGCACATTCAAAAAACATCTTCGGCCATCATTTAGAGCGCTCCTAGAGCGCTTCGAAAGAGCAGCGCTTGTCTCTGCGGACATGCCTATGTTAAAAAGCAATGAACTGGAATAGGGAAAAGAAGCGCTACGAGCTTTCAGGGAAGTGCTTTAGGAGGGCTCTTAGAGCGCTCTTTTTCCCAGTGGGTTGCTACTTTAAAGTATACTTAAACAGTCTTGTTTTCCGCAGAAAATATAAAATCTTTTTCATTGATTTAATAGGTATTTTAGATTTTTTCACATTTTTAAGCAATTTTACATAGAATAATGTCACTTGTCATTTCTTTTAGTATACATTTGCTTACTACTATAAATCAAGCGAATTTCAACATTAATATTACATGCAAGCGTGTTTCTTTTACACGATTCCCTCTCTTGTAGTAAATTTACTACTAGATGAAAAAATCAAAGCCTCATATGTAAATTTCATGTTTTTTATGTAAAAGTATTGCATATGGATGACTTTTTCAATATACTTGTTGTGTATTTCTCCAAGAATATGTAATTTTCAATTTTCGAAGAATTTTTCTTAGGATAATGTATTTTTTTTAATTTTACATGGAAGAATGTTACTTTCCATTGCTGTTAGTAAAAATTTACTATTATTAAATGAGCTAATTTAATTATATTTTTTAGCTTAGGGCGCTCGACCCAGTCAAATGCAATTTTTTCAGTTTTCCATTTGAACACTGTAAGCATTTAAGAATGTTGGGACTTGAGTATTGCATGGCTATCTGTGGCCCTACACAGGTAACTGCGAATCTGATCTGATACTACAAGTACAGGTATATTGTTGTACCTGCACTTGCAGCCAAAGGTAAGTATTGTATTGTTACCTGTACTGCAGCTGCAGGTACAAGTACTCAAATTATGAACAAGTACAGTTAACATGGTGTTGCTTACCTCTGGCTGCAAGTGCACGTACAACAATATACCTTTGCTTGTAGTATTAGATCAGATTCACAGATGCCTGCGCAGTGCCACAAAAATCTGCTTCAAACGAACATGAAATGAGAGATAATGTTGTGCATTGCAAGAAATGGATATTTTTCTTCGGGTAGCAAATCTGCGGGCATGAATTAATACAAATAAGTATAAATACAGTTTCGGCCTTCTCACCTTTAATGGAAGAGTATTAATCTAGATAATATACAATACAGTACCTACAACAAATAAATTCATACAAAAATGTTTGTGCAAATTGTACTTGAGGATAAATGCTGACATCATCACGACGTTTTTTTTTTAAATACATGCGATTTGACATTACAATCTAGCAGTTTTACGCACGATCTCCACGATCTCTGACCTCCCTTATTCTCCCTTAAGCGAGGTCTGGCTTTTGTAGTAAGAGAAATGCTGGTATACCTATTTCACGGTCGCTGTGTAGTAGGAGAAGCTTAGAAAGGAGATCTCATAGTGAGGAAGCTTTGAAAAAGCAGATCCACCGTTTCTTCTGGGCAAGCTAGAACTAGCAGACGCAGTCTCTTTGATCGCTAATGTACTAATCATGCTTATTGGAATATCGCTAGCTTATTTATACAAAGGTAAATTTGCTAGCCTAGACTTAATTATTATTAGTGCACATTAATACATGATTTGTGTACATGCCCGTGACTTGGGGCACGTTAAAACTAAATCGCTTATTTGCACTTATGTGCTTAACTCCGGCAGAAAGATGTGACGCAATGTACTTGACCCGTATTACGCTGGTTGCAAAACATGTAAGCAAACGCATGTAAACAATTACAGTCACTTCTTAAGGTTGTGACATATATTTTTTGAGCGTATGTTTTGCTTAATTGCAATAATGCAATCGATCTCCTTTATTGTGATTGATTAATTAAGCGATGGGTCTTGGGTCAATTGAATATTGCAAGAATGTAGAATGTGCATTCTTGTATTTTGAGTTGATTTGGAAATTGTTGGTTTTTTATTGTATGTGCAAATTCACAACACACTTTAACTCGTTAACTATGAAGTGCGTAGATAAGGAAAATTCTTTTATCGATGTATGTATTTTCCTATTGTAACTCGATTCAATTCGTTTATATATGTACAGTTATGTGGGTAAGATTTGATGTGCGGTGAAAGAAAAAGCAGTGCTAATTCCAATTGTCTTAGACTATGGTCCCCTATTAAATTTCGTGGCCAACGGGAAGTGATTTACGGTTAAGTGATGATTTATTGGTCATTAAGATTTCTAGTTACTTTTGGACTGAGACTTTAGTTGCAAATATTGATAAGTGTGTTAAGAGTATTTTCAAATTTGAACATTTTGTGTTCGATTTTTCTCTTTTTTGTGTGTTTATATAAAGCAGTGCGAGATCTCATACAAATGGATAAAGCGAGTGAAAATGTACAGGAATCCGAACAGACTATTTTGGAGAAACTACAGGAAGGAAATAGGAAATAGCTCAAAAAGCATTGTGTGGAACAATTGTTCTAAAATAATAAATACGGTCAACAAAAAACCATTACCGTCTGTGATATATAATTCGTGCGAAAAAATTACCCATTTTAATTCCCGCGTGGAAATGTCTAATTTAAAAAGACATTTTTATCTGCGATCTGAAGCAACATCATCATCGGAGACGGAAAGTTCAAGAAAGGGAAAAAAATCAAGAACAGTTCTTTCCGAAAACATTAACGTACAACTTCGTACGTCCGTTGTGGAGTTCTGCTGCTCAGATCTCAGATATTTTAATGTTGTGAGTAGACGAGGATTTGAACAGTTTGCTTCAATACTTCTAAATCTTGGAGCCAAGTTAGGTACTACAAAAACTCAAAACGTCAATATGCGAGATATTTTTCCCCATCCGACTGCTGTCTCAGGAAATGTAGCAGAACTTCACCACTTCGAACTAGTAAAGTTACTAGAAACGATTACACCATTAATTAAACAAGGTACGTATGTGAGTTACATTTCACATTTTTGGTTTTTAAAGGACCGTAATATATTCTTTGCTACTAATTAATATGTTTTAATGCTTGTCATTAAGCTGCTGTATCTGCAACCACTAATTTGTGGACTGAAAAGTTCCGACAAAGAACTTTACTTATGGTAACATTCCATTTTATTGACAAATTATGGCGTTATCAGAAGTACACGGATACTAGTTCCTATACAGTATTATACTTATATATAAAAATAGGATATTTGTAGCCGTATATTATTTACAGAAGAATTTCCCGCCATAAATGGAAAGGAATAAGAGTTTGGTAAGCAGGGCTGCAATATATTAGAAGTTCTTTTGGAGAAATTCCAATTCCATGGTTTAACCGAAAGTATGATACGAAAAATGCATTTCGTTAGAGCTCAGGAAACCAACCTTAAAAAAGCTTTGGAAAACTTTGGAAGGTCTACTGCAAAGTGCTTTTGGTCCTGAATTCGTAAAGGATCATTGTCCAATTGTGTATAAGTGTCTTATGGATTGCAAATGCCTGGTGGAATATTTTAAGAGATCCGGTCACAGTGAAATGTTGAAAACTTCCCTTCATCAAAGTTCGTTGGAATACGAAGTTGGAAACGCTATAATCAATAGTGCGGTCTTATCAAGAAGTACAACAAATTCTACACAGTCGATGTTCAGAATCACGATTAGATGGTATCAGAATTTCGTTATTAGAAGGTAAAATTTATGTATATATAGTATATATAAATACATATAAAGAGTGCTATGATAAGGATTCTTGCGGTATAGTATTTATATGTATTTCAAGGACAAGGACAAGGACAAGGACTAAGTAAGATGGCACGACATGTGCTATCTATTTCTGCCACCAGCGCTCCCAGCGAGAAAGTGCTCAGTGTAGCAGGTTCAGTTTTAGTAAATCGGCTAACTAGGTTGAATGAGGATAATAAAGATGGCATTTTATTTATCCACAGTATGTATACGAGCGAATGATGATCGCATAAAGCGCCACCTTTACACAAGTATATCTTAAATTTTGCACCTGGATTATTTACTTTTTCAAGTTACTTAATTTTGTACATTGTTAGTGATGCTTTAATTCGTATAAGATTAAATGTATTCAACATACAATTTTTTTTTTCAATTGTAGTAATTTATTTGCCCATTTAAACTATGATTTACAGAAAACAGTGTAAAATTGTAACTCCTTTCTTGTTTTTCCACAGTCGTATATCCGTACCAACTTTGAATAAATGTGCGAAGTTAGTTAGTTGACAAACCTGGTTATTCACAATTGGTACATATATAATTATACCTCTCCCATAAAACAATAAAAAAAAGGGGCGAAGATTCTTTTCGTTCTGCCTGAAGGGCGGCCCTCCATCTTGTTTCCTTGGAAAACATTATTAAGAGGACGCTTATAGAAAATGACTTTTATGGTGCTAGAAGGTTAAAAGAAAACGTTAATTAAGCGTCCTTATTCCGAATGTGGAATCCTTTTTGTCCGGGGTATCACGATATATCTGTTAGCGGGGGACAATGGTAGCATTGGAGTAAATCGCTCAATAATTCACTAAAAAATAGTTGAAATCCACACACAAATTTATAAATGCCTACTCTTTATCAACATCTTGTTTATAACCAAGTCAGAAGTACAGTTACTTGTTTTCTATTACCTGCTCTACCAGTTATCTGTCCATGTAAATATACCTGCTAATCTATAATTGCAGTTACAGGTTAAGTTATTATACTTGAACAGTGCAGATACAGGTTTTGGCAGTTCATTCAAAGGCACTATACCTGCAGGTCAAGTACTACTTGTAAAACAAGTACCTATGCAATACTCTAATTGATATTAACCTAGGGCTCTGATGTTATAGCGGGAGAGTCTGTTTCATGGCTTTGGAAGTATTTATCGAGGATTTTGGTATCTCTCGAGTTATAAACGCACAGACAGACAGAGAAACGTTTTGTTTGATAATTTGAACGAATATTCAATACCTGAAGTAATTTTTTACAATAATTAAAATAAAAGTGCAAAGCCCATTGTATACTGATAAAGTAAACGGTAATTATTATTCCCATACTAGCTCCAGTTATTTTATGTAATGATAAAGTATAATACTCAATTCTTTTAGTGTAACCGAAAGACAAGGAAAGCCTCTGATGGTGTTCACATAAATGATGTTTGAAAATTATTTTAATTTATCGGTGGCGTGAAAAAAGGCCGAGTGAAATAATGCTGAATTCTGTAATTCGCTGTTATTACAATTTCATAAAGTGAAATAATGAAAAATTACAACGGTCCGTCTTATCTCTATGAATTAAAGTGAATTTATGCTTATTCGGCTTTATTATCTACACTTTGTCGTTCTTGATCCTGCGAACGGCTAATAGACTTAATTTCGAACTCCGCACGGAAATAAAATGATAAATTTCGACAATATTACCAATCAGAAGTGGACTTAAAGTCAAAATTTGCTGGACAATAAAGTTGATTGGGGAAAATTTTTTTTGCATTATTTTTTATATAAGGCAAATATATCCACCTTTGACAGAAATCTGGAACAAAGCCATATGATTGTTTAATTTCATTAATATGTGTACTGCCCATTAGTAGAACGTACACGCACATTTGATTAAGTGACTAAAATGAATGCACTGGTAAATCTGGATCAAGATCAGTGGTCTATTTCCTATCAACAAATCAACACTGTTCACTTTCTTTTACTTTTACTAATCCTGCACACTTTTTAAGTCATTAGATCAACAATTCACACGTATGGGGAAACACACTTACAGAATTCTTAAGAATATATGTATAAATATATATTAATAGGATGGGATTCATATAGAGCAAAAGTTAGACTAACTTATCTTTAAAACACTGGCACACTTATTTTGTCTAAATATCTTGAGTAATCGTATTAATAAGGGTTCTATAAGATATTGGGTCAGAGATCAACAGACACTAGAAGACACACTTATTGACACCGATTTATGATGTATGATTTTCAAGAATAGCTGTATTGAGATAAAACTCAGTACAGTATATAATTTTTATGTCCGAGATTTTAGCATCATACTGAAAAATATACTTATTGGCAAAATTCAATATATGCAAGAACGTCAAAACAATGATATAAGTATATATATATGTATATTAGGGTGGTCCATCTTTTTCGAATTCGAAAATCTTTCTCTCCCACCATTGGAAATGATTCTAATTGATGAAAAAAAAATCCCAGTAAAAAATAAGTGAGAAAAAATGAGGGGAAGGCGTGCCGCCGGAAACCTCCTTTTTACAATATATTGGAATTTATTTTATTATTACCATACCTACTGTTTTGTACAGCTTGTTATTTTATAAAAAAAAAAAAAAAAACAATGCAGCTTTATTGTTAAAATACTATATTAAATCTACAAATAAAGTAACAAAAATAAATTACTACATTTTTAAAAATTTTGCGACATGATTTCCTTATTAACTTTTGGGAAACGTGATTTATAATCTTTTACAACTTGGAGCAAAAATTGTTTTTGATGTTCAATTTTTGTTAAGTTAAAATCTCATTATATTCACTGATAAGCTTGATGCCTCGTTCAGCTGCATCGTTTACAACCTTAAGTTTCTTAACAATATCCAAACACTGTTTGTAAAAAGAATTTTCGCTCCAAGCTACTGGATCAGTTTGTAAAAAGTCTGTAGGCAAGTTTAATTTATCAAAAAACTTTTAACTTTCACCGCATATAAAGTCCTCAATTTCCTTGTTTTTAATGTCATTAACATCATTTATCCTCAATCGTTTAATGCCATCTTCATTTGGCTTTATTTTCTTAAAAGCCTTAACCATAGCCCGCTTTGTGACAACCGAAATTTCGTCATCGAAAAAAAATAAAGCGACATTGACTGTATTTAAATACCACAAATGGTTTACAATTTTATTGCTTGCGGCTTGAGATATCTATTTGTCAATATTTTCATATTCACTTAGTTCTTTACAAAACCTTAAATCAAGAAATGGTGCTTTGCTCGCATATGACGCTTTAAACCATGCTTTTATATATAGTTTTACAATAAAAAGGAATATATCTGCAATAATTGACTTTTATTTTTGCGATAATTTAAATTGATTTTGAAAAAAAATTATTTTTAGACAGTAAATTGCCTTAGACATCCAACGTGCATGATGGAATGCACCTGGACGATACAAATTTATGTTAGTGGGTTGTTCTTCGATGAAAAGTGCGTCGTACACTGCAGCGGCCTTTCCTTTTCCTGTTGAATTGGGCAAAGCGGGAACTCCAAGTAATTGTTCAATTTATCCACTGGTAACTAAGACAGGAAGCCTATCGACGTTTTTCACACCACTTAAAGAAAGTAAAAGCTTTCCATCCCAATGGACTACGGGTGCCAACAACTTGTAATTTCCGGTTTCAGTTTTTAACGTTGAAGCTCTCTCTTCACGTATTTTTTGTCTATATCGCCGTAACGTGGATCTGCTTAAGGAAAAAGATGCAGTGTCATATCCTAATGCTTCTGCTACAGCTGCCAAAATATGGACTCCGTATCTGTCACTAATTTTGCAGACATCAAACGAAGCTACTATTTTTGGAGTGATGATGTTCTGCATCCCATAGAATCTTCGGTTTTTCGGTTGTGATGGACCAGGCTCTTCTTGCAAGACCTCTTCTTGAAATTCAACAGTCTGATTTTCGTTTCTACTGGACTCATCACTACTAGTTGATGACGAATATGTAATTGTTTCCATTAATCTGGATTGTTGTTGAATACTTCGCTCTAGTCGCTCGGATACTTTGTTAGATCTATCTACAGTCGCTTTATTTTGAGTAGCATGGCGGTAATCAACCCCATGGATATAGCCAGGTTGCCATTTTCTTCTTTGGTTGAGTAAAACCTGTTTGTCTTCATCTTTTTTCAATAACTCCAAAGCGTTTGCATGCGATTTGTCAAATAAATCGTCAAGTCTTTCAACAAAAATTTTTTCTTTTTCGTTTGAACAAGGCTTTTTAGCTGACTTTTGTAGTGTCCTACACTCTACATGCAGCTTCTCAAGCTTGTCGATACAATGGTTGTTATGGAAGTATGTTGAAGGGCGACTTGACCAGGACGTTAAGTCCAAACTGCCAGCATGGGCTGACAGATCGCCTGATGACAACGATAGCACAGGGCGGCATGCTAGCACCTCGGCTAAGGGTGGCGGAGAGTGTGGGGGAGTTCCCGAAAATACCTGCCGCTGTCATCATCCATAATCAAAAAAATTTCATGCCTGCATACAAAAGAGCCGGCACACACTCGGTCCTGAAGGGACCCTTACGTCACTTACCTACTTACTGTGGAAGGCGCAGATGTTCTGCCTTCATGGCCTTGCCCCATCCTCCCTATGACTCTGCTCGGCACTATCTGCAAAGTCCCTTAGGCTGACCTGTGGAAGATATTAGAGCGGACCTATGCGACCTTCATGCGAGAGGGCTCCAGGAAAGCGAAAGGAGAAAATAAAAGCTCTTAGAACATCATTACGTTATAATAGTTCATTATTGTTACTCAAAATTTCCATTCCTATTAAATTTTTCTCTTACAATTCACTCCTACTTCATTATAATGTACCCTGTACAATATTATTCTTCGCTTACCTATCAGGCACAGTACTACCTATTATATTAAAATATAAAATCTAACTTAGACTTAAGATGTTATAGTAAAATGATAAAATATTTTGATGACCTACAATTATTTGTGGGAATATTATATTTGCGATATTATGTATGAGACGTTGAATCAAATCATGGAAATTTCAATTAAATTAAATTTTAATTTAATATCCCAATAAATAAAATCAACTTACTTCCCTTTAATTTTATGGTACATATAAAGTGATTATTGTACTCAGGATATGAAAAAGTATAATATAAAGATCTTATCAAGGCTATAATATTTCGGCCATAATTCAGTTAAATAGAATAAAATTTAAGCGTTTCCTCAAAGTAAGAATACAAAGAAGAAAATATTATAAAATTGGACAGTATTATATAATTAGAAAGTATGCGTCATATAATTCTTTAATTAACAGTATCCTTTAAGGGCAAACAATAAATTCAGAAGTTCAATGAGCCGAGATAGATAGGAAATTTTATACTAATGACAGTGAAATAAATAGAAATTGTGAAATCTTTCTGACCTAAGTTTCCAAAAATAGTTGTAAAACTGTCTAAAATTTGTAGACGAATTAAAGTTTATAGCTTTACATAAAAGAGGACTGATATACTATGCGAAAAATCCTAATATTGTTGTCAATTGTCAATATTTTGAGAATTTTCGATTTAGTTTTCACGGGTTACTTACTAGACCTGAATGAAAGTCGAGTAAATTAATTTTACTCTAGTCTAGAAAGATCATCGGAATATTGTAACAATATTTCACAGAAAGGTACAAGTAAGAATCATCATAAGGTAAAAGCAAACATATCATAATCGCGTGCTTGAAAGACTAGTGCGATTTAGACTAAACAGAGTGTTAATCGCCGCCATAAAATTCAAACTGATTCTATAACATCGATCGTTCCATTTATTATGAATTAGCTTCGTACCAACTATATACCGGACGAGAATGCCTAATTGGAATATGTCACAACCTGATCACGGACCTTGCGAAAAACTAATGCTCCCTAAATTCATATAAGCAAGTCGTATACTATTTATTTCAACATCCTTTAAGGTCTAAACAAAACAAAATGAAGTGTCCAGTATGCCCAAATAAAAACACAAACGCCCAAGGCACAATACTACACACGTCTACGGATCCTGGCTCATTGTCTGCTGCCTACTTACAATTCGCTGAGTAGATTTTTACAGGTTTTTATTTACTCGTCACTTAATGGTTTGAAACAACTACCATAGATCGCTATTAACTAAAGTATTTCGTGGTATTTACTTGACAAACTGACAAGTCACATTGCAATGTTCATATGTTAAAAGAAAAATCGTACACTTTTGGTATTACTCTTATACGACACATGCGATACTCAAAAACTTCAATCGATACACCGAATTATAGCAGACTTGAACTTATCAGATCAGTGAATATAGATATTTATAGTCACAAGACAAATTATATAACGAATGGATTGAAAAGAAAATAATTAATTCCTTATTTCATATGATTTGATTGTCAGTCTCAGGAAGGTTTTTTTTTCCTTGTTTTTTTCTCACCAAAGAAAGAACACATTTTCAGTAAACATAAATCACGGGAAGTGTAAGAATCTGAAAATTGATTTTATAACTTCAAAAAGAATTATTTCCTTATTGCTACTAAGAAAAAGCGAATCTAAGCTATACATTAACTAAAGGGTTTTTCCCTTGTTTCTTAAATTAAATATTCTGAATATAAAAATGTATTTTTTTTTTTTTTTAAGAGAAATGTGATTACCTAAACTATATCAGCTAATATGTACAGCATTCTTATTCAAAAAAAATATAGGATGATATATGCCATCAAATTTTATCTTCGATTATTATGTGACACTGAGAAGCTCCTACAAAATGTCTGAATGTGGCATCTACTTACATAATGGTTAAGTAGGAATCTTATGTAGATAACTCCATGTCAAATTTACCTCAAACATTTGCTTTTCATACGTCTCTCTTTTCGAGGTTTTTCCCGACGTACGCCACACCAGATTCGAACTCCAACAGATCCCTTTTCTCACCTCACAAATGGGGCTCCGGAGGGAGACGCCAAGTTTTATGGGGTGCCGTTGGCGGATTAATCTTTGGTTACTGTGCGAATAAAGTACCAGGTGGGGATGTAAATTTATTAATAACTATAAGTATTCTTCGAACTTACGTGAGGATTTTGTTTTCTTCGTCGGATTGCGGCGAGAAATATTTGATTTTGCGGGATTTTAATTTTAACGACCTTACTTTCCTGCTAGCAAACTATGACAGACCGATATCGATGGTCTTCTTCTTCTTTCTGTCACTGAACATGACACCGAGCTTGAGGAAGCATTTCTCTCGGTCGGGGCGCGTTTTGGTTTCATGCTGTAGTCGACAACAAGCCGGGCATACACGCTTCAGTCCGTGGTGGCATATTGCTATATGCAATATGCTACGACCATAACAGGGCAGAGTGGTCTGCGCCACCCGTGGTTCAGACGACGCTGAAAAATGGTCGACTGAGCTAGCCGGTCTTACACATAGGCCTCATCACTGCGGGCGCTCAATGTGTGTCACGACCCACGACCCTATGCTTTCCTCATCCTCTGACTCTACTTCCGATGACACGTCGAGGACACATCCCTGAAGTCTCGTCAGTCTTCGATCAGACTTCGACATCCTTCTCCGTGTGGGGAAGCCAAAGCTACATCGACAAGCTGGTAACCCAAAAAATCCAGCCGGTCGATGCCTCTCTGCCTTCCTTCACCGAGATGCTGAGGAAGCCCCGCGATCAGTAACCTAAAGAACTGATCGCTAAGCTTTCCCGGCGCAACCTCTCACCCTGATCTCAGACTGCGATTGTTCAAGGGTGTGTCTCCAAGGCGTCGTCGAAGTAGTGACATGTTGACAGCCGAATATGGGAATGGATTCCAACAGGTATATCACCCACCATTGACGGGGCAATAGGAGGGCTTCGTGATATCCTTTAGTTTACCAGTTAAGCTGGCTGGATGCCTTCTTAGGGCTACCAGGTATAGATCTAGTACTACTATGTCCGATGATTAACGAAATGTTGCAGCTGGACAGACAAGGAAAAATTTTCCTCCTAATGAGGCCGATCCGGAAGGGACTATAAAAGGTTATCTACTCACAAGCGGTAGGGGTGCTATAATGAGATTGACTTTCAACAGGTATATCACCCACCATTGACGGGGCAATAGGAGGGCTTCGTGATATCCTATAGTTTACCAGTTAAGCTGGCTGGATGCCTTCTTAGGGCTACCAGGAATAAACGACAATAAGTATCGACGATGTTTTCATACTGATGATCACTGCTTGATGTCTTTAGCGTGATAGACACCTAACAGTTTTCCCCGCAGATCCTCAAGTTCGTATAGTGAGTTTCCTTTCCTGGCTCTAACCCGACATTTAACAAATTTTCGTCCCAGTTTAGCACTAGTCTGCTGTTGGAAATTGCTTTGGGCAAAAGTCCTTCTAAATACCTCCTGACCAACTTTGAACTCGATGGGTTTTGCCCTGAGATTGTAGGCTTTTGAACCCTGTTCGAATGCGTGTTGTAAATTTTCCTGCACTCTCGCACGGATCAATCTCATTTTATCTTCTGCGTCCACTCTCAGTGGCTCATTAAGAGTTCCAATGCTCCTCAAGATGGAATAGGAGCTGCCATGTTCTATCATTTGTTGACCGAAGAGTGTTCGATAGGGAGAGAAACCAGTAGCTTGATGGAAAGAGCTCCGGAGGGAACTAGCTATTTGGCTCAGTTTCTCATCCCATCTGGTGTGTTCCTTCTGGATATAGGCCCTAATCCCTGACAACAGAGACCGGTTTACTCGCTCTGAGGCGTTTGCTTGCGGCGAGTAAACTGCCGTTCGCATATGCTTTACCCCATACTTTTCCAGTAGTCTGGCGAACTGAGCCGAGCAAAACTGGACTCCATTGTCAGAGACTATGGTCTCCGGAACTCCGAACACGTGAAACACTTCAGTCTCAATGAATTGGCATACATTGAGCGTAGACGCTTTTCTCATAGGTTTGAGAAGTGGGAATTTAGAAAAGTGGTCAAGAACTATCAGAATGCAGACGTTTCCTTTAACTGACCGAGGATATGGACCTAAGAAATCGACGTACAGCTTTTGCCATGGTCGTTCTATCACAGACTGGACTTTCATCGGTGGTCGCAAAATAGTATTAGGAGCCTTCGTTTCTTTACACACGTTACAGGCGGCTACGTAATTTCTGACATCAACTGTCATTCGTGGCCAGTACAGATGTCTTCGCAGACGTTCTAGGGTTTTCCCTATTCCTCCGTGTGAAGCTAGCGGCGGATCATGCGCTCTCGAAATGACGTCGGTGACAAGCCCACGTGGAATCCAAAGCTTCCACGCTTCTTCCTCCTGGATCGGATCGCCTGTTCTCGGAACAGTCCGAATATAAACGAAGCCATCCCTGACGCAAAGATCTGGTAGTTTGCCAGAAGTCGTTTTAACCTTATGCCTCAGTTCTTCATATTCCAACGAATTGAAATATGGCGAACTAAGGTCAACTTCCGGGCCAGGATCTTCGTTTGTGTTCATGCTGTCACAATGAATGCGTGACAGCGCATCAGGGACTACGTTCAGGCTTCCTTTCCTGTGTTCAATAGTGAAGTCGAAGCCCTGAAGCTTCAAACTCCACCGAGCAAGTCTTCCGCTGAGGTCCTTTTGAGACATCAGCCATTTCAAGCTCGCGTGATCCGTCACTATCTTGAACGGCATAAGCTCTATGAAGGGCCGGAACTTCTGTACGCTCAAGACTGCAGCTAGGCATTCTTGCTCTGTGACGGTGTAATTTCGTTGAGCGGAGTTCAACTTTTTCGAGACGTAGGCTATTGGCTTCTCGTGGCCATCGTCATCTAGCTGAAGCAATACTCCTCCAATACCTTGTTGGCTCGCATCGCACTGAATGACGAACGGTTTGGTGAAGTCTGGACTCACTAGCAACGGAGCCGAAGTAAGTTTTTGTTTGAGTAGATCAAGAGACGTCTGGGCTTCAGATGTCCATTTGAACTGACTCGGGTTTTTCAAAGTGTCTGTAATGGATGCAGTCAAATCAGCATAGTTCGGAATAAACCGTCTGTACCATCCTGCCATACCTAGTAGGCGTCGGGCTTGCCGAACAGTTTTAGGTGACGGATAGTCAACTATGGCTGATATTTTGTCAGGGTCAGTTCTCATACCTCCCCTTCCTACAATGAATCCCAGGTATTTAGTCTCCTTGATACAAAACTTGCTCTTCTCGACGTTTATAGTAAGGCCAGCTTTCCTCAAACAATCCGCTACCCTGGCTAGCAGCATGAGATGAGTGTCAAAGTCAGATGATAGAATTAATAAATCGTCTAAATAGACGAGAACGTTCTCACGAAGATCGAAAGGAATGACTTTATCCATGAGGCGGCACATCGTTTGGGGAGCGTTGCATAGGCCGAATGGCATCACTGTGTACTGATAGAGAGGATGACCAGGTACTGTGAAAGCGGTCTTCTCTCTGGAATCAGTGTCCAGTGGGATCTGCCAGAATGCATCTTTCAGGTCCAGGCTCGTTATGTAGTTTGCCGGAGGAAGTCGACTCAGAAGTGCGTCTATCTGCGGTAGCGGATAGGCGTCCTTCTTCGTAACCGAGTTGACCTTCCTGGCGTCAAAACAAAGCCGGACCTTTCCAGGCTTCCTTACCAGAACGACTGGAGAGCTCCAAGGACTCTGGCTCTCCTCTATCACACCCAGTGATAGCATTCGCTCTAATTCTGCATCCATCAAACTTTGCACTGCCGGGGAAATCGGATAAAAGCGCTGTTTTATCGGGGCGGCGTCATTCGTATCAATCTTGTGAGTGACCAATGATGTTTTTCCCAGGCCTAAAGAGGCGAAAGAGGGGAAAAGCTGTTTTGTGCTCTCTAAGCGTTGGTGTTCTAAACTAGAAAGGATATGCCCATCGGTGTCAGAGGTAGCTATTCCACTTGGATTCACTTCTGCGACTATACCTAGGACATCCGGAGCTAACCCAAAGAGGCGCCAGAAGTCTATTCCCAGATATAGTGCCTGTGTGAGCCCAGGAACCACGTAAAAACGCACGTTTTGGGTCTTATCACGGAAAGTGACGTCCAAGTTCACATGACCATGAACAGTCGTCATGGCACCATTAGCTACTTGGACCTGTGTCCGATACTTCTTCCATTCAACCTCTGCTTCAGCAAGCTTCTCGAGAGCTCCCTGGCCTAGAATACTGACAGTGGCACCACTATCAAGTAATCCAGTCTCAGTTCGCCCGAGCAGCTTTACTTCTGCGTACGGTCGAATGTCGTCTGGCATCGACACGGAAATCTGTGCTAGTTTTTTCCTTTCCAGTTTCATTCGTCGACAGTATTCTCGCCAACGAACGGTTGATCTTTTCCTTTTCGGTCTCATATCCCGGTCGGGAAACATAATCTCAGCTAACTCTGCTACTGAGGAGAAAATTCGGTCTCTTGCTGCTCTGTATCTCTGCAGACGCGTATGATACGGCGTCAGCGGATGTAAAACTGGCTCACGCCCACTCGTCATATCAGAGCTTGGTGGCCGTTTTAAGATAGAAATGGCAGGAGGCCAAATCTCCCGCTCAGTAACCTTGTCGGCTACACGTGCTATAGGTGTCAACGGGACATCGAAGATTAAAGACTCTTCTAATGAAGTGTCTAGCAATGTCACGGGCTCCCCAGAAGTGGAAATGGGAGCTTGAAGATCTGCAGAGAAATCCATCAAGTTCTCCGCCTCTATCAAAGACGTAATCGTACTATCAGGTGTTTTGCTGATATCATCAGAGTCACTGAATGATATCAGAGGACATATCAGAGAGTTTTCGATAGTGTCTGTTAATGGAGCGGACCTTCCTCCTTGTTCAAAGCTTGCACTGGAGTGTTTGATGCATTGATTGCTCGTGATGTCGACGCTGGTCGGAAAGAGGTGTTGGTATTCCCGACCCGTCTGAAGTTTTTCTGTTGACATTGAATGCAATCTGGCTTGAAGGTGTTCTTCCGTCCACATCCGTAACAGAATACAGTTTGTCGTTCCTGCCGGCAATCTTGGTAAAAGTGTCCAGACTGGTCACAATTCCAGCAGGTTACATTTTTAGGGGTTGAAATGGCAGATAGTGAGACTTCGTCGCTACGTCCAGGTGATATATTCAAGTCAGCCTCGGTCAAATGATATCCATCCACCTCACTAACTCTTTGTCCGCGATAAGCGTTCCAACTACTTGCTGTTGCGATGCGCAGCTGCGTCGCTTGGATTTGATTTACCAGAATCCTGAGCTGGTGGATGGTGTTGGTAGGATGCAAGCAAATTTTATTTTGTACTTCCGGCAGTAAGTTTGACTTGACTATTTCCAGAAATTCAACGTCTGGCAACGGGTTCTGCAGTTGGTCTCGTAACTGTACTAGATGCTGGTAGTAAGTGGCAAATGACTCTCCTCCTTTCTGCTTGCGCAGCATAAGCTGGACTTTGACCTTAAGGTCGTCTTTGGGTACTCCCCATTCAGCTAATAGAGCTGCTTTCACATACTCCCATGACGGCGTGGAATTTTGCCTCAGGAGAGACCAGTACCAGTCCATTGCTGGTCCAGAAAGCAGAGTAGTCATGTGACGCACCAGTAAGTCGAAGTCTCCCTCCAAAGCCGAATAAGTCAGGGCTTCTACTCGGAATACAAATTCATCGACTGTGAGCCGAGAACTGTCACCGCTGTAAGAGATATTCCACCTGCGGATAGGGCTGCCAGAACGTCGCTGTCCTATGCCTGCAGGAGCACGAATAGGTGGTGGTGGTACAGGGTTTGGTGCGGGCTGATTTAGAGGCTGACCAAACGCGGATGGAGGTCGATTAAAGGATTGTCTATGCCCATTGGGAAAATCGTCAGATGGTCTGGGATTTCCCATAGCCGGAGGAGGACGTGAAAAATCTATTGGTGGCACCATGGCTGCTACTTGCTGACGGACACTATCTACTAACTCAGACCGTAATGTACTGAGGCTGCGTTCGAGACCTTCACGTACCAGGTCCTGCATTTGTAAGCGTAAGCCTGCCAACAGCGCATCCGTAGCAGCTGAGGTGTGGCCTTGGGCTGGTGGTAATGGACTGTCTTGCCGTGAGTTGGGATTAGTGAACGTCCGGGAATGCAAATTGAACATTCCTGGAGACAAAGAGCGTCTATTAGGTGGTGGTAGGTCGAAAGTAGGCAGATTGAAGCTCGGCACATCGTGCTTAGTAGACTTCACAGGCTTCACCTTCTTCGGTCTCTTTGGGATTGCACCTGTATATTCGATAAAGTCTTGTTGTGTAATATGGCACCGACAGTTAGGACAACTAGCATGTGCACCTATCCAATGCTGCAGGCATGCCTGGTGAAAAATGTGTTCACATTTGGTTATTACAGGCTTCCTTTCGACTGACCAGCTTGCATCACGACAGATGGAGCATGGTTCAGGTAGCATTGACATACCGTTTGTCGCAGGGGGTGGCGTTCTTACTGTACCCATAGTGAGTCAAAATTGAAAACGTTTTGCAAACCAAAGGTTCGAAGAAGAATATCAGAGAAATTAAAAAAAGGTCAACAATCGAGATCACAGGCTCAAACAGGATCGAAGCTAACGAGCTACTAAATTTGAAAGTTGGGATGAGATACTATGATCCAAGGAAATATCTTCCCAAGCGTCCGAAGAAAAATTTTTTTTTTTTTTAAAAATAAATTTTGCAAAACAAGGACTCGAAGAGTTAATTTAAGCTTCTTAAATCGAGATAATATGAGGATTGAATCCCCAGAACAAAAACCGATGTCAGGAAGCGTCAATAACTTCGTCGACTAAATTCTCATAAATTCTGCAAACTACAAAGAATCCAAAAAAAAATCGCAAAGACAGGTCAAACGTTTCAACAATTTTCAAAGATCAGACAATCTCTCCCTCACCTCCAGGAGCTAACTCCCACATAAGAGGTCAGGTCGCTCTCTCTCCCCCAAGGTCAAAACAGGATATAGGCAAGTGACGTGAGTGTGTGCATTGAAAAAGTCAGAGCTCTTGCAGAAATCTGGGAAGAGTAAAGTCGGAGGTATCAAAGACTGAGAATGCTGCCAGAGATTCTTCAGCCAGGCAGTTAGCAGTATGCCAACTCCTGATCACTGAAGATCTCCAGCATCAATCCCATCCTCCGAGAACTCGTTCTCTTCTCCTCACCGAATCGTCGTGTCCAGCTAGTTCGCTAGCCGGGCAGAGTCATGAGTCTGGTCAACTAATTAGCTGGAAGCCAAGAAGTTGTCTCGCAGATTCATAACTCTGTCCAGCCAGTTGCCCAACAGAGACATGTCCCCACAAGAGCTCAAACGAAAATTTCGTGAGGCCACCTACCATTTCCATGGCAGAAGGCCAGCGGGAAAGATCATCCAAAAACATTTCCAAAAACTTTCAAAAAAAATCAACAACTGTTCAGGCTTGAGGCTTGACCGAAGTCAAACCTAAAGCCGGATTTCAACTTCCAAAAAACTTTCATTAAATTCAAAAAACGTTACTTTACTTTAATCCAAAAATTCAAAATCTCAAAGACTTCCAATAAAACTTTCAAAATATTACGTTACTTTACAAAAAAAATTTTCAACAAAACCAATTAGACTCAGGTCCACCCATATCTTCTACTGGATGTGAGACCTGAGGTCAATCAACTGGCAGACACCAGATGATCATCTCTCTCAAAGTCTCAGTCCCCAGTAAAATTTATATTTAGACCACCGAAGTCTAACTGAGGTGGCCCCACGTTGGGCGCCATTTTGTTATGGAAGTATGTTGAAGGGCGACTTGACCAGGACGTTAAGTCCAAACTGCCAGCATGGGCTGACAGATCGCCTGATGACAACGATAGCACAGGGCGGCATGCTAGCACCTCGGCTAAGGGTGGCGGAGAGTGTGGGGGAGTTCCCGAAAATACCTGCCGCTGTCATCATCCATAATCAAAAAAATTTCATGCCTGCATACAAAAGAGCCGGCACACACTCGGTCCTGAAGGGACCCTTACGTCACTTACCTACTTACTGTGGAAGGCGCAGATGTTCTGCCTTCATGGCCTTGCCCCATCCTCCCTATGACTCTGCTCGGCACTATCTGCAAAGTCCCTTAGGCTGACCTGTGGAAGATATTAGAGCGGACCTATGCGACCTTCATGCGAGAGGGCTCCAGGAAAGCGAAAGGAGAAAATAAAAGCTCTTAGAACATCATTACGTTATAATAGTTCATTATTGTTACTCAAAATTTCCATTCCTATTAAATTTTTCTCTTACAATTCACTCCTACTTCATTATAATGTACCCTGTACAATATTATTCTTCGCTTACCTATCAGGCACAGTACTACCTATTATATTAAAATATAAAATCTAACTTAGACTTAAGATGTTATAGTAAAATGATAAAATATTTTGATGACCTACAATTATTTGTGGGAATATTATATTTGCGATATTATGTATGAGACGTTGAATCAAATCATGGAAATTTCAATTAAATTAAATTTTAATTTAATATCCCAATAAATAAAATCAACTTACTTCCCTTTAATTTTATGGTACATATAAAGTGATTATTGTACTCAGGATATGAAAAAGTATAATATAAAGATCTTATCAAGGCTATAATATTTCGGCCATAATTCAGTTAAATAGAATAAAATTTAAGCGTTTCCTCAAAGTAAGAATACAAAGAAGAAAATATTATAAAATTGGACAGTATTATATAATTAGAAAGTATGCGTCATATAATTCTTTAATTAACAGTATCCTTTAAGGGCAAACAATAAATTCAGAAGTTCAATGAGCCGAGATAGATAGGAAATTTTATACTAATGACAGTGAAATAAATAGAAATTGTGAAATCTTTCTGACCTAAGTTTCCAAAAATAGTTGTAAAACTGTCTAAAATTTGTAGACGAATTAAAGTTTATAGCTTTACATAAAAGAGGACTGATATACTATGCGAAAAATCCTAATATTGTTGTCAATTGTCAATATTTTGAGAATTTTCGATTTAGTTTTCACGGGTTACTTACTAGACCTGAATGAAAGTCGAGTAAATTAATTTTACTCTAGTCTAGAAAGATCATCGGAATATTGTAACAATATTTCACAGAAAGGTACAAGTAAGAATCATCATAAGGTAAAAGCAAACATATCATAATCGCGTGCTTGAAAGACTAGTGCGATTTAGACTAAACAGAGTGTTAATCGCCGCCATAAAATTCAAACTGATTCTATAACATCGATCGTTCCATTTATTATGAATTAGCTTCGTACCAACTATATACCGGACGAGAATGCCTAATTGGAATATGTCACAACCTGATCACGGACCTTGCGAAAAACTAATGCTCCCTAAATTCATATAAGCAAGTCGTATACTATTTATTTCAACATCCTTTAAGGTCTAAACAAAACAAAATGAAGTGTCCAGTATGCCCAAATAAAAACACAAACGCCCAAGGCACAATACTACACACGTCTACGGATCCTGGCTCATTGTCTGCTGCCTACTTACAATTCGCTGAGTAGATTTTTACAGGTTTTTATTTACTCGTCACTTAATGGTTTGAAACAACTACCATAGATCGCTATTAACTAAAGTATTTCGTGGTATTTACTTGACAAACTGACAAGTCACATTGCAATGTTCATATGTTAAAAGAAAAATCGTACACTTTTGGTATTACTCTTATACGACACATGCGATACTCAAAAACTTCAATCGATACACCGAATTATAGCAGACTTGAACTTATCAGATCAGTGAATATAGATATTTATAGTCACAAGACAAATTATATAACGAATGGATTGAAAAGAAAATAATTAATTCCTTATTTCATATGATTTGATTGTCAGTCTCAGGAAGGTTTTTTTTTCCTTGTTTTTTTCTCACCAAAGAAAGAACACATTTTCAGTAAACATAAATCACGGGAAGTGTAAGAATCTGAAAATTGATTTTATAACTTCAAAAAGAATTATTTCCTTATTGCTACTAAGAAAAAGCGAATCTAAGCTATACATTAACTAAAGGGTTTTTCCCTTGTTTCTTAAATTAAATATTCTGAATATAAAAATGTATTTTTTTTTTTTTTTAAGAGAAATGTGATTACCTAAACTATATCAGCTAATATGTACAGCATTCTTATTCAAAAAAAATATAGGATGATATATGCCATCAAATTTTATCTTCGATTATTATGTGACACTGAGAAGCTCCTACAAAATGTCTGAATGTGGCATCTACTTACATAATGGTTAAGTAGGAATCTTATGTAGATAACTCCATGTCAAATTTACCTCAAACATTTGCTTTTCATACGTCTCTCTTTTCGAGGTTTTTCCCGACGTACGCCACACCAGATTCGAACTCCAACAGATCCCTTTTCTCACCTCACAAATGGGGCTCCGGAGGGAGACGCCAAGTTTTATGGGGTGCCGTTGGCGGATTAATCTTTGGTTACTGTGCGAATAAAGTACCAGGTGGGGATGTAAATTTATTAATAACTATAAGTATTCTTCGAACTTACGTGAGGATTTTGTTTTCTTCGTCGGATTGCGGCGAGAAATATTTGATTTTGCGGGATTTTAATTTTAACGACCTTACTTTCCTGCTAGCAAACTATGACAGACCGATATCGATGGTCTTCTTCTTCTTTCTGTCACTGAACATGACACCGAGCTTGAGGAAGCATTTCTCTCGGTCGGGGCGCGTTTTGGTTTCATGCTGTAGTCGACAACAAGCCGGGCATACACGCTTCAGTCCGTGGTGGCATATTGCTATATGCAATATGCTACGACCATAACATGGTCGTCTCTACGTGTAGGAATGCGACACTTATCCCAGAAAATAGACACTTGTTTAATTGTTAATGTAGCACTTTCACGTAAACTAAGCTTCACTTCACGCATGTTATAAAATAGCACTAGTAATGTTTACCTAAGGAAAGGCAAGTTATTGCCAATAATTTGTGGAGAATAGTGTCCAATGAAATATATGGAATAGTTCTTTCGTAAAGGTCTTTTAACAGACATCGCTGGATAACTTTTTTACAAAACCCAATGTTACCAAAGTAAATTACACTTGCAACGGCCAGTTTAGTGGAGGGAGGATATTACGTCGAGTGACAAACAGGACACCGAGTAATACATATAGTCCCACCATCAAATATCAAGTACATATGAATAAATAAAAAATATTCCCAGACAAGTAAATATGTATTAATACAAAGGTACTAACAGGATCTCAAGTACCCAATAAATCAATCTGAGAAAGCAGGTAAGCGAGTCTAGGTGGTTCTAATATTTTAACAAACTTGTGCTGTGCTTTGGGTTAATTACTCTATTATGTAAAATTTTTGACCTGCAAGCAGCACGGGTTACAGTTATCCGATTCATCCCAAATTTTGACACAAATGATTGTTAGCATAGTGTAACATTTCTATAGGGTGGGAGGTAAAAATTTCGACAAAACTATTTTACCCCTATAAATATGGACCACCCTAATGTATATGTAAAATAAATATAGAATGAAGTAAATTATGATGTTTGATAGATATGTGCACGAAGTTTGTAATATGTACATATATGTCGAAATATGTATAATCAAACATATATATGAATAAATATTAAAATGGAGAAAGTGGCTGGTATTCACCGATCTAATGCTTGTCGGCTGTAAGCTAATGTTAAGTCCATTGTTCTTGGTTAAAACAATTCTTTGTTTCCTTCGAGACCAGAAATAAAGTGTTTGTTAGTAAAATATTATCTCAGTCGATACCCGTGATAATATTCTTTAAGTCAATCGAAAACCGGCTTAAAGAGTTATCTTAACTTCAATCGAGACCCGAACTAAGATTCCTTATGTCCGCCGAGACCAGAAATAAAGTGTTTGTTAGTAAAATATTATCTCAGTCGACACCCGAGATAATATTCTTTAAGTCAATGGAGACCCAGCTTAAAGAGTTATCTTAACTTCAGTCGAGACCCGAAGTTAGATTCTTTATTTCCGCAGAAACCAGAGATAACATGTTTGTTAGTAAAATATTATCGCAGTCTAGATCCGATATAATATTCTTTAAGTCAGGCTTAAAGTGTTATCTTAACTTTAGTCGAGATCCGAAGTAAGATTCTTTATTTCCGTCGAGACCAGACATAAAGTGATTCTTAGTAAAAATTATCTCAGTCGAGACCCACGATAATATTCTTTAAGTCAGTCGAGAACCAGCTTAAAGAGTTGTGTTAAATTTAGTCGAGACCCGAAGTAAGATTCTTTATTTCGATCGACACCAGAAATAAAGTGTGTCTTAGTAAAATATTAGCTCAACAGACACCCGAGACAATATTCTTTAAGTCAGTCGAGACCCGCCTTAAACAGTTAAATTAACTTCAGTCGAGACCCGAAGTAAGATTCTTTATTTCCGTCGAGACCAGAAATAAAGTGATTCTTAGTAAAATATTATCTCAGTCCAGGCCCGTGATAATATTCTTTAAGTCAGTCGAGACCCGGCCGCTTAAAGAGTTATGTTAACTTTAGTCGAGACCCGAAGTAAGATTATTTATTTCCACCGAGACCAGAAATAAAGTGTTTGTTAATAATTAATATATAAATCGATACCCAATATTAAATCGATACCCAATATATGTTTGTTAGTAGTTGGTATATCGGTCGATACCCGATATACGAGCTAGTCCCTAACAAGCTAAAAGCCATCTTACCCCAAGCGATGCTAAATGCAAAAAGAGATCGATGTCAAGTCAAGTCAAGTCAAGTCAAGTGTGTTTTGCGCCGAAGTTTATTTTCTTTGTCGTCATTTCCCTCGATGTTCTCGTTATTGTCTTCTTTTTATCCTTGGGGCTCATCTTTAGCCCTCAGTTCGATTTGATGTCGTCTCTTGTCCTCATGTTGACAGTTGTCCTTAGTATTTTTTTGAAACTTTTCGTTTCGCTGTCTTTTCTTTCTCCACGGATGATGCGCTATATCAGCCGTGCTATGTGTCATTCTCTCTTTGGAGTTGGTTGTTAGTGGGATGGCTGGAATAGGAGAAAAGGAGGGATAGGAGGTGTGAGAGATCGATATCAGTCAGCTTGTCGTTCATATAGCCCTTGCTTGCACACGACACAAATAATAGAGTAGCATTAGCGCATGATAACAAGAATTGGTACTTGTAATGATGATAACAATAGCGCTGCGAGTTGATCTGCTTGATCTGATTGTGTTGGTGCCATGCATAGTATGCTACATGACAACACATGCTTTTGTTGGATGTTGTACCTATTTTTGGGAAAAATGTAATTAGTTTGTTTTCTTTTTTTTTTCTCAGAACTCAATTTTATCATCGTATTTTTGTAATATGTTCTCTTTTCAGGAATTGTTTTTGAGGAAGACTATGTTCCCTACATTTTTTTTATGAACACTTTTTTTGTAAGTCTGGTGTATAACCAGCTAGAGCAGCAGAAACGTTGACATTCTTCTAAAAAAATCTATACGTATAGTACGGTGCTTCGTCCATGGTGGTCCATAGGACAGGAGGTGATACCAGTTACCTAGTCATACAAAAATTTGTGACGCAAGTTTCGTAGTTACAGGGTGATTAAAAAAATAGGCTAGCCTTTCCCGAAATACCCTACACAGAGTTCATTATATACAAAACTTCATGGCTTTTCTAACAACTGCTCGACTAGCCCCGTGCTCCTCTCCCTCAGGAGTTACGTTTATCTAAACTAAGAATTTTGGATTGTCTTACATTTTTATTGACTTTGACCTCTGTGTTTTACGAAACGGTGCTTAACGTATTTTTTTTTTACAAAAACTTTGAAGGGTAGATTATCCTCTTTAATTTGTAATATGTGCTGTTTGCAGCGGTTAAGTAGTTATTAGCTCACAACCTATTCAGGTCGTACCGAAATTAGACCTTTTTTTTTTTAAGCACGATTGTCAGTCACTAAGGGAACAAATTATTTGTGAAAAAGGTTTGAGAATAGCTTAAGAGCTACCTTATTAACGGCTACAGTTAGCAGATAGATGAAATAGATCCAATTAAAGAAGAGAGGTGTCCACACTTTATTGTTTTCATAAAAAACATTACATTAAGCACCTTTTTGTAAAAAACAAAAGGTCAAATTCAATAAAAAGGTAAGAGAATCCGAAATTCTTTGTTCAGACTCTAATGCTCGTAACTCTCTAGGGGGGACGATTACGGGTCTGGTCGAGTAGTCGTTCGTTCTGCATACAATGAGCTCTGTAATCCTTGTACTCTTTGAAATACAGGGTTTGTTGTGAAAGACTAGCATATTTGCTTAATCACTCTGAAACTTCTGAACGGTTGAAATGCACCCCCCCCCCCCTCCCCCCGCCTTACAATTTTTTTGTTTGACTAGGTGACTACTATTACGTCCTGTCCTATGGACCACCATATACGAAATATCGTGTAGAAGAGGTACTATACATATAAATTTTTTTGGAAGAATGTTCACGTTTCCGCCGGTATATCTCTTTACACGTCAGACTTAGGAAATTAGTTGTTATGCAAAAAATGTAGGGAATTTATTCTCTTTTAGATTTGTATCAGCCATTTTTCTCGTAGGATCAGCTGCTGAGCCAAGGGTAAAAGTTTGAATTGTTCATTGGGGCCCGGAACTAAATAACATATAAAAATCACTACTACCCCACTTTTATTGACTGGACTGTAGTTGAACTTTTCACTTTGTGTTTTTTTCAAAGACGATTACTTCTGTTTATCATTAGTTGAAACCACCGTATTAAAAGAAATTATTTGACAAATACAGTTTCAGCATTTGAATCCGCAAGGTGTTCTAGCACTCTAAAAAATATGAAACTGTTAAATCATGCACAATGAGTCTCTATTCGTTAGCGGTTTTATCTGTATGTAAAGAGATTATTTTAGATAGTTTCTTTTCTAGGGAACCGCCATTAGGATTGTTTTTTATGTGAATTAGGTAAGTACCTAAATATGTATTTACTTGCTTATTAATTTGTTGGAAACGTTTTTAAATAGAACGTTGCTTTTATTTTTAAATATAAATTCTGCTTATTATTCACCGTTGTTGTTAAATTTTTTTTTTATTAAATTAGCAAGAAAGTATTTATATATTTGTAAGTAGTATTGATCTTAAAATATTTTTGCGGGTTAATATTTATCTTAAAGATGCACATGGATTTTGTTTTGTTATTTGTTCCTCATTTTGTCTTAGTAAACGCCCTTTTAAGGAAATCGATTAATTTAAAATCAGTTAACTCTCATGATTTTTGTTGCAATGTAAGTTAGCCTCACCAAAGCTCATTCCCATGATCGGTCTCTGCAACTGTCGCCTCTTGTTCAGCTTGTAGATTGACCGCTTTTCTTGATACTTTAGAAATTGATTCTCCTTGTGACAAATTTCCCGATAGGAATCTACCCGAGGGGGCTATTTTGAGCAGCAGTAGTTCATGAAGGACTTTTTTTAATCTTTTGAGAAAAATTTCTTTGTATAGGTACATCTGCTGCCAGGATAATATAAAATTTTCCTAGCTTGATTACGGGCATTATTTGAAAATTGTTAGTTTTTTAAACTTATGGATTCTGTATTTCTCAAGCCGGCGCAGTGATTTGAATCTCTATGCTAATCTTTAGTAATTGCAGTTTGCGTGATGCTGCTTGGGTAATGAAAGGAATTTATGAGTTCGTAAGACACTATTTGAATTGACATCAGATGTAGACAGTTAACAGTTTGACAGGTCTTGTTTGATAGAATCTATACTTCGTAGGCGCAGAATAACTGTACGAGCTGGATGTATTACTGTTTCTGAAGCAAAGGATGATGTTTGTTGATGTAACATAATACAAAATTAAAACGAACACAATTTCATTACCTGTGGCAGAATCCGTCTCCCCAGCTACAGAAGATTCCTCCGCACAATTGTCTGAACCTGAAAAAAAAACAAAAGAAACAAAACAAAAAAACAAAGTAAAATATGTTTTGCATATATTATAAATACTTATCTGATGTACTGTTTCCAGCAACTCAGATGACAGCAACATCAAATAACCCGATGACAACATCACCACGGAATAGTCCAATGAGAAGACAGTCCGTGCGTTCAGGTGTACACACCGATGTGCTGAAAAGGACATCGGTGGGATAGCACCTGAACGGTTGATGTGCACTTCGATTCGAAATGTCGTTTTTGAAAGTTCTTTAAGAATAAAACCTTAGAATATAGAGAGTACAGGAAGTGTGATAAGCCAAATTTAGCGTAGTCAAATTCTGGTTGTGTTAGTATCTGTTGCCGCTGTAGTGAATGCTCAGTGCAGCCGTCTAGTAGAATCAATATAGAGAGCGGAGCAACAAGATATATGGTTGAAAATATTACGCTTGCTCCCATCGAAAATGTTCTTAGTTGCTGTCACTACACCTATATACCCTGAGAGTTTCTCAGCTGTCATAAACGTAAACAAATCTCGGTGGATGAAGGAATTTTTCGATATTTCAACGTTTTGGTTATGTATTTTGAATTTAAGTTAATATAAAAATGTGTGTAAAGTACACCATATAATATTTTATAACTATACTTGCCTAAAAAGTGATTTCCCACGTCGTACCTTGGTGTTGTTGTGACAATTTTTTATCGAAAACTTCATTCTGAAAATACATGAACATCGCTTAGAAATTTATCACTATAATATCAACAGATAATTACTTACACTCTTTACTTTCTTTAGCACTACTGTTAAATAAAATATCTTTCACTTTTCACAAGTTTTAAATTAAATTCAAATTGTTGAAAATTATAAAATTTCGTTTGACAACTGTAAGTACATTTGTCTCTTTCTTCAATATAATGCTGACCTACTTCACGGGACCATGAAAAAATCCACGCTCATGCATACGAATTTTACAGGTGTCAACACTTCCTGTTGTCTCTATATTCTAAGAATAAAACTACGCTAAACGTCAAACCTACTAAGCGCACCGAGATACGATGCTACCAGACCGTAGCGTAAAATGTGCACACCGATGTGCTGGGGAAATGACAACGCTTCGGTCGCCTGAACGACATGGTGTGTAAAAATGTGACATTATGTGACATTCTGCGCACGGAGTAAACAGCTTTCTCTACTCACCACATGACTTCGCTCATAGGCAATGCAAAATGAATGAGGCCCACTTAACGCAATGCTTTCGAACCACATATAAAGCGCGCTGCTCCAAGCATTTGGCATTCCAATTTGAGATTTCAATCCAGACGGATCAATCGTATTAAATTGACAAGGTCTTTTTAGTTTTAGCATTTTCCACAGATCGGGAGGCATTTGAAACCATTTCTTTGAAAGGGCAGCCTTGAGCCCAATCTAACTAAAAAGCCTGTAATCAATCAATTACTAATTAAATTTATTCATTTTCATAATAAGTACATGACAGTAGTCTAAACTGAGGTTTGTTGCATGCTGCATCACTATGCACACACACACACTCTCTGCTACTACACATCTTCTACACATTTTTTTAATGGTGCATCACTTTTCTATGCATTGGTGGCACATATTTTCTGCTACACAATGGATCAATTACTTCATATACAGAGTGCATTACTACACCTATATATTTGATCCATTGCAGCATGTGAAATTAATGTTTGCTTAAAGATATAACTAACTAGATTTATTAGAGTGTTAGTTTGCTACACCATACTTGAGTTTGTTTCGTGAATTATTTATCATTTGGAATTTGCCTTTATTTTTATTTGGATTTGCTTTTCATTTTCCCATTTTGCTTTGTTTATGCCATAGATACCCCGAATTTCTGTATATCCCATACAAACCGTCACCGCCCCTTCTATTTTATGATTAGCCTCTGCATAGGCTAATACAGCGGGACACTAACTTATGATAGGCCAGAAGGTTTCATCTTCCTTTTCGTACAGTCGACACAGTTTACTACTTGATGCCTATCTTCTTCAAAAAATAATGGAAGATTTTCTGCTTTTTATTTCCGTCCACTTCTTCGAGTCCATGAACACAAAACAAGCTTACTTTTTTGTGCCTAGATAGCAGTTGGGAGTTTCGTTCGGCAGCTCCAGATTAGCTTCAATTCAATGTATTGAGACCACAGAGCTAGAAGCACTGATTGGATATCTGAGCAAATGTAGTTGTTAGAGTACTTGCATCACCTGTGTAGGTTAACTTGAGCTCCAACCTACATATATAACGTAGACTTCCTCCTGAAAAATGAAGGGTGAGCTACCAAGCACAATAGAGAGTTCCACCAATCAAACAACCCTGCGCCTATTTGGTTATCTTTCCTGTTTGCGTTAGTACACCAGACATTGGCCAGTTGCGGCAACTCTCAATTACGTGGCTTCTCTCGTTTACATCCGCCGGAACTGCTATTTCTTGGTCCTGGAGCAGGTCTAATCTTACCGTAAGCTGGTGAAAAGTCTGACTTGGGCAAAAAACTTCGCGTAATTACATATCGGCTCATCTTATTAATGTTGAACGTAACCCTTCTTGATGAATTATTTTCTGAAAATTGTTTTCACTTTGACACATTTACCTCAGTTTTCTTTTTCGGATGAAATGAGTGGTGTTCTCAGTCAGTGGTTTACCCATTACGATACAACTTTTTTTAATATGTAAGTAGTTATTCATAAAGTTCCTTTATTGTAGACAAATTGTAATACATTTTCGTTTCACTAATTTTAAAATCAAATACAAACATCTTACCTAACATCAAATACTTCATTTTTGTTCCATCACTAGAGACTGCAATTCTAAAACAAACCTCACCATTGTCGTCATGTGCATGTCCTACCTATCAGCGTGTATATCGGCAAAGGTCCTTTTACATCTCCAAATATTCTTCTTATACTTAATATATAATATTATGCATATGGGCCAATGCCTGCCAAATATACTTTGGCGTAATAAATATTTGGTTTCATCGTCTTGGACAGTGGCGTCTGAAATATTTTTCAAATGAAATTTGTTTCATTGTTAAGAAATTTGTATTAGTAAATTATAAAACTTTAGTCATCTTCAAGAAAAGGAAGAGCCAACAAGATGTAGTGTTAAGAACTGTATTTTTGAGATCTGACTCTTTGTGTTTCTTTCCCGCAAGAATTGGAAATAATTTTTACTCATAACGTTGGTTCTTTTTAAAGTTTCACATGAACTATTATAATTGGTCTATACGTACCAAAACTCCTGCAAACTCCAGTTAAACCAAAATATATATAAAAACCCATTAAGTTTTATTATATTTTGAAATAATCACGTTAAATGAGGTGAAATGACATTAACTTGTAAAATCTTACCCCCGAGTCTTGCCTGTCACATAACAAAAGTGCTTCGTAATTTTATAAATGACTTGTGAATTTGGAATCGTGCAGAAGTTTGTCCAGTTTTCAGGATAAGAAAAACTTTAGAAACTATTTCCCAATAAAAGGAAAATATCTCAGTTCTACAGTATATCTAAAACCTTACGTACGTGTTTCCAATAATTCTTATTTGGCTTTCATGCTGGTAATGGATTTCACGAAGAGAAAATTTCATGTTCTCCTCTGTACATTATAGGGATTTATACGATTTACGAAGTAAGTGCCAACGTATACATGCGGTTGGGTATGGAAGGATTTTCACGTTCATACTTATTCAGTTACCAGAGTAAAAAGATTTTTTGATTTAAAAATAAGGGAAAAATTATAATTCACCTAAAAGCTAATATTATTGCCATAGGTGAAATGCCTAGCAGATACGTATACATGTATGTATATTACATATGGGTAATGAGCATAGTCTATTGTTTTTGGCAATATGGTACCTCTTATGAGAATAATTTGTCTCCATATACAGTACTTTTAACAATTAATGTATACAACAGTTTCTATGAAATAAGGACGATAAACTAGGTTATGTATAAACGTTTTGCTTGTAGTGAAAACTATATGGCTTCAATTGTACTTAACAATGAGCTCCTAGTAACGGGTTACACACATTTAAAATAATTGAAAATGTTAACAGCGTTTTAGTTCACTGGCATATAACCGTAAAAAGTACTGTTGAAATTGCAGGACATCACCAATAATAGCGTCACCAATGAAAATACTTCACCATTGAGAAGAATTACCTGACACTAAAACTAACGAACTGTTGTATAGTAGAGGAGAAGGTGGTAATATGGCCCTTTAATTTGTTTTCATGTGATAACGAAATAATTTACTATTATTTTAACTGCCAATTACTGTTAAAATATTTATTATAATATTGGTCATAAGAAACTAAGCTACAAATTTAAATAAAAGTCACAGCTTTCAAAAAATATTATATTTTTCAAAATGATTCCAAAATACCATTATAATATATATATATAATATGGCACCCCGGGGGCCATAAGAAATGTATGAAAGAAGTTTTAAGCATTTAGCGGCAAAAATCACAAACATAGTATTTGTCTTCTGCTCCAGCACATTCAGTATGTACCTATAATTAACAACTTTGGCAATTTACCTAAATTTCAACGCATAGATCATCAGAGAAATGCCCTTCACAAAAAATGCAATTTACAATATTTTTAGAAACTGCAGCATCAATAAAAATTTCTCCGGAGTCAGAGTCATTTGCTACATTTGGCAACTCCCTCTCTTCACTATCTGTAGATGTTCTGACTGTGAGCTCAATGCATTGATTTCGACCTTATCCTGCAGGTTTACCTCCGCAGCCTTGACCACATCCACGTCCTCGACCACGTCCTCGTCTATTTTTGATTCTTCAGACTTCCAATTGGCTTTCATATGTTGAAGATGTGATGACAGCTGTAGATGCAGCCTTCCTTCCCCGATTAGATGTCTTTTGTTTAGGTTTAGGAATAGGTAAGAGAGAGAGGTTGTTGGGCTAACTTCATTTGTAGCTAAAAGCGAGGACAGGGTCACAGATGATCCCAGTTGATAAATGGCTGATGTGGGTCCCGGATGATCACCGGCTGATGACGGGCCCGGATGATCAATAACATATGATAGGCATGGTTGATAAATACATACCTGATGACGGTCCCTGGTGATCAACAGCTGATGATGAGGCCGGCTGGTTGCTGACCAGTACAGAATTTGAAGGTGGTTGCACGATATCTATTGCCAGTGATTGCGATTCAGCTAAGAAAGTAGCGTCGTTAAAAATATGGCGGTTGAAAGAATATATTCCAGTAATTCTGAAGCCAATTGCGGCTATTTCGCCAGTTGTGGACCTCAAATAAGCCTTTCCAAATTACTCAGTATTCTATCAGAATGCAGCAGGAATTTACGTACTTCTTCATTATAGTGAGTTTTAGTGCACCCATGGATGTACGTTCTAGAGGCTGCAGCCTGTGGGTTGTGTGCGGAGGTAAGTGAATGATAGTCACATGTCTTTCACGAGCAAGCTCTAGAACTTGAATGTTTCGTGTGTGACTATAATGTCCATCTAGGAACTGGGGACCGTTCGGTTGGTTTTGCCTTATCTAAGAAATGCTCAAACCATTCTGTAAATAAATGGGATTGTATCCATCCAGAATGATGAATTTTCCAATAGCGCCAGGATGACATCCTTTCATCAAAAGACCGGTATAGTTCTTTCTGGGGAATATCATCATCGGTGGTACATAGGTCCCAGCTGCACTCACAGCACAATCCAAAGTCATTAGCAATCTTCGTTCTGGCTCCTTTTGTCTCTTATACTTTTTATCAACTACTGAAGGTATATCTTTGTCTGCACAAGGGTTAGCCCAGTTTCATCTACATTGTAGATACGATCTGGAGGATATTGGTGTTTGGTGTATTCCACTACTATTAGCCCGAAAAATTCATTTAGTTCTGCGCGATTGAAGCCTTGAACCCGAGCATACGAAGTTCCTATTCGTTTTCTGATAAACAATCGATTTTTATGTCTGCTTAAAAAATGATCTAACCATGCTTGACCAGCTGCACCATTACGAAAAGCGTTCGGCATGCTATTTTTTTGTGGAAACTGATAAGCCAATCGTCTAACGTCCATAGGTGTCAAACCATAATAATTGCTCTCCATAAACTAAATATAGTCGCATAAATTTTGCTCTAGATATGTTGGTAGTACAAACTTTCTACCCAATGATTTCTGCACAACTACATCCAAAGAAACCTCTGAATCATTAACCAGCCTCCTCAATGTGGTTCTTGGTACCGAAAAAAACTTAACAGCCTTCTTATACCCCATAGTTTTGTTTCGTACTACTTCAATACTCTGTGTCATTTGATCTGCATATGACGCCTTTCATTATGGCTTCGAAGAAAAGTACGTTCTAGGCATCAGGAGCATGAAAAAAAAAACAGTAAATATATCAAATATTAATTTGATACAAAATTTTGAAATATATAGAAAGTGGTTACCGTCCACGCATTCAATATGGCCCCCAGGGCCATAATATCTGCAATAACAGGGGGCCACCACAGATGCATGTGATGATTGTCAACAGTACACAAAAAAACAAAATATTAGAAAAAATTTGGTGTTTTTACCTTGGAATTATTCAAGAAGGTTTCCTAATCTTTCCACTGATTGTCGCTGACATACTCGTAACACGATTCTTCTAATAAAAACACATTAACTTCCGAACGGCAAAAAGGTTTTATTGCACCGCGTGGTAGACGTTATGAACGGAAACAAAATACGGCGCAGCAGCGCTCTCGCATACTAACTAAAATTCTTTCTCACGAGTGTTTGTCTTAATGCACTCTAGAAATCGTAGAAATTGACATTCAATGGAGGGCCATTTAACCAGCAGGGGCCACAATACCACCTTCTCCTCTACTATCCATTAAAAAACAAGTGGAACAATTTACGTTAATATCAAGACATCTTTCCCTGTTACTCAAACATCCATTAGTTTGATTACAATTACTGACTCACATCATTATTATGAAGTATCTTCGTCGACTAACAGTATTAAAACGATTATAACCAACTTCATAGGATTTAACATTCTAAAGAGTTTTAAGTACAATAAAAACCTTTAGGGTTGATCATTTTCGGAGTATCCGTCAAAAACCCAATTTTTTATATGGCAACACCGATTGTTTTTTTTTTTTTTTTGTATGAAAACGCCGTGTACAAAACTTCAGCTCTCTTCAGCTCTAGACGTGTTCTCAGGGATTGTATAAATAAATGAAAGTTTTGTATGGCAACCCTACGAAGGACTTAACCGAATTGTCCTACTTTCGAACTTGAAACTATTTTTTTTTTTAAAAAACCGCATGTGTGAACGCGTTCGCGAGTTATCTTTGCGGACGGACGGACAGACAGATAGACTGACATGCGGAAATCAATCCTTTTTTCTCTACTGTCATAACTTCTGTGCGTTGCAAACGGAATGACAAACTTAGTATAGGTAGTAGTAGTAGTTCATTATCTAGCTAGGCCTAAGGTAGAGTAATGAAATTTTAGATAGAAATTATTTATTTTGATGACTTTCAAGAAGATTCAATCATTCGGGTAATCCCACGTTATCTCAATTTATTTTTTTAAATCTTTGCCTTAGTCGTATAGATAGGTTTATTTTACCCATTTATGTAAAATACAAAGTTATTAGATACATATATATGTATATTTCTATCTTTTTTCAAAACAGGAAATGTTTTCCAATTTGGTTGGCCTTTTTCCTAACTTCTTATATAGTTAACCTTGCAAGCACGCAACGCAAGACTCACACAGAATGCGGGTTCCATGTTCCAATGTTAATGAACTTTCAAAAATGTAGTGCCTGAGATATTTGACAGTTTACTCAGTGTCAGTTAAAATGTGCAAGATTAGTAGTTTCAAGAATATATTGAATTCATGGTTAATTTCAAATTTTTAAGTCCAAAATAATCGGACGCTTGAAACTGATGAAATTGATCTCCTCTAACATAAACTCAGAATAAATTCTGGGAGTGAATTATATGAGGCAAAAACACTTCTATATATATAGCAGGCAGAAAACCAAGCTGCACCGATGAGTGTAAGGTTTTCTGCTAACACGAAACGCTTCTTCTTCTTCCTTTTTTTTCTTTTTCAGCCCACTGCGGACGAATACAGGTTCGATTCGTTTCGAATGAATCTGGTTTTTTAAATTTTTGAAAATTTTTTTTTCTATTTTTCTCAATTTTTTCAATTTTTCATTTCTTTTCTTTGTTCAATTTTATCATTTGTTTTTCAAGTCACTCAATTTCTGTTGATGAGTCAAACCAAGACTTGGAACTTGTCACCCAAAATATTATGAGTTGTGTGATGAAATCACAAAATAAAAACATATTTTAGCTTTTGCTTCTTGAACAAACGTACTAGTGTAAGTCATTTGACGTAAAATTTACAATTTAAAAGAACTAATTGAATTAAGATAACGTAATTGATTTTTGCATAATGTTAGCAATTGTCCACTAAATCATATTTTTCCTGCAATAAACTTGAGTGCACAATTGAGTGACAAAATTTCATCTTTTTATTTAACCGCTACACTCCACCAGAATATTTTATTTCAGCATACGTAAAGTCTCGTTTGTAACTGCAGTTTGTTCGAAAGTCAAAGGAATTGACAAATTTCATTAAACTGTACCTTGCAAATGGAGTTTTTTCGTAGATGTCAATTATTGGAATGGACACGTCAGCTGTGGTAAAACAGCATGATTAGATCATTGAATAACGAATAACGACCTTGATAATATCACTGCTTGGGGCGAAGCGAATCGCGTCGCATTCAATACGTCTAAGACCCAAAGCTGTATCATCTTTTTAAAACAAGATCATAATTTTACCTCTCCATGATTTCCGATATTAATTAATACTTTCAGCAAGCTAGATAGATCACATTTTCTTTGTTGCCAAATAAGCATCGAAATGTCTTGGATTTTGTTTCTCCCATCGAATCTAGCACTCCGCAACAAGATCCAGAGTGGAATACAATTCCCATAACTGGGTCGGGGCTGGTCACACTTCTTAGGATTAATTGGTTGTTGTCGGAAAAAACAAAATCGAAGACCATTTACGATTTGGCAATAACTTGCCATATCGAATCACTTGAGCCTTGATCGCTACATGCATGGTCCATTTATGTAGTCCGTGCCAGAGAAATTGAGCTATCAAGGTCACCAGAGCGAAATTTATAAGCTTGTACCATTGTGCATATTCCAAATGGTAATATAACTTTCAAAGGGCATTGCTATTAAAAAAGAAATTAATTATGATATTCTTGAATTACTATACAATTTCTTGTGATTTTTATAATATTTTTTTCTTTCATTTTTGCAAAATTTATTTATTTATAAGAAAATGAGAAAATGATGATTTTGTATTACGTGAAACAAAAAAGTATATAGAGAGAGTATAAATTTTGTTGTTATTACCTTTTGTTGTTATTACCTTTTTTTACTAACACTCAGAAATCAAACTCAGCCATGAAGCGGTCCATACAAAGCGAACTTGGTGTGTCACACATGAAAGCATTTACTCGATACGCTTGCCAATCATGTTGTCCAACAGGAATACATCATAGTACGTTTTGACCATATTAAACAGATGGGGTGAAATTTCAGATCCTTTTTGAGATGTGCTATTATTCAGGAAACGAAATGCAATAGTTTTAATAAAAATATTTCAAAAAGAAAAAAATGTGTCGTCTTCCTGAATTTAAGCATACTAGTATTACGAAGATTTCGCATGAACATAGATCATCAAATTTATTTAAATTTCGCGAATTTGGAGTTATGCCATTATTGGAGCCGGTGACCCAATGAACATTTTTCATGTTAGTTGCAGGAACTAGATTTTTATTTTATAAAGGGTTGTATAACAGTTACACGAAAACGAAAATATTTTATAGAGGTACCGCTTTTTCCTAATGAGTTCCGGTGATAAACTGTTTTATAAGGTAGCGCTGAGAACTCCTTTCGATCTTCTTATAAAACAGTTTTGCTTCGGAAACTAATTTATTCTATAAGTATTTAATAATAGTTCAAATAAATCTTTTAAAGGCGTTTTAAAAGAATTTAGCTTCCGGAACAATTTAGCTGTCGAAAAGTTTTGTAAACGTATTAAAATATTAACACTTATAAAAACATTTGGTTGCGACTTAAATTAAGCAAGGGATTTCCCCTTTATAAAACTCCAAAGCTGTATTTTAGCTTTTATGACAACTTTATAAAAAATGGAAGCTATTTTCATTAGTTTTAAATACCTTAGTAAGAACTATTCTTCACAAATACGAATTAACCTGTGTAAAACTAAAAATTATATGGAGTGTAATTTAATATTTCGCCTCCTAAAGATTTCGCACGAATCTAAAATGTTTTATAAGAGCTTTAAAGTGAGGAGAAAATATTCGGCGAACAACAGTTTTATATTTAACTTTATCGTTTATTGACACGCAAATCCTTTTTGCAAATAAAACAAAAAAATTTAATAATTTCCCTCTTAATTTTTTTAAATCACTTGGAGCTTCATATTAAAAATATATTTAATATTATAAATTTATTTAAGTTCATTTATTTTTAGAATTAAGTAGTCGCGTTGTATTTTTTCGAGCTAGAAGTATAACTTTTACAATAAAATTAAAGTTGCATGAAATTTCAATCCAATAAAAATTTATGTTTAAGCATTACGCAAACATTATTGCAAACAAAAGTACGTTGGATGACAAATTCTGATTTCATAAATTATTTTTCCTGCTCACACATTTCTGAAGTAAATTTATAATACATTTTTCATAAAGAAAGAATAAGACAACAATAGGGCCAAATACATAAAAGTTTTAACAAATGGCTGCAGGAAGGAAGTTTTCACAGCTACTATAAAATATCTACGCTACCAAGTTGTAGATATAAGTGGTTTTATAAGGGTTTCAAATAATTTCTCGCAGCTGCTCGAGCTGTAAATAGGGCACACTCAAGAATAACAAATGCGTGACAAACATCGCACTACACGGTACAATATATTTCCATATACGTAGCTGCGCCCTTAAAATTCAAACTAACTTAATTTTCGACCAACTGCTTGACATACTGCGTGTCACACCGTAAAACAGGTACACACGCGGTCAAATCTACGTGACAACATCGTTGTCCTACTCAAGTTGGACAAAATGGGCGACCATGTATGAGCACTTTTAAGTGGTCCATACACGGCGAGCATGTTGTCCAACTTGGTGTGCCATACATGAAAGCTTCTTTTTTACGTGTGTTATCAAACATGCTGTACAATATTGGGCCAGGAAAATATACCACGATTTGCCAGAACTGTTAGTTGCTATTTTTTCTTCAATAGAGTTCACTCAATATTGAAGTATGGGTGACAACAAAACCCTCGAGAAGACTTCACAAGCCATAAAACAGACTACCTCCCTACCACATGCGAGGCCCAATGGAGTCCTTATATTCTAAAATATTTGCAGTGTTCTTATGTAAAACTGACAAAAGTTTGATTTGAATAGCTCCTCCGCCTTAAACTACTATTCATACAGAAAAATAGTGTTTTGATAAATTTAAGCTTGCTTTCTTATCTATAACAGTTAAATAATGACTCCAGCCCTACAAAAAAATTTAAAGAGACAATTTGCTCAAAAAATTCCCATATTACAAGATATCCCAGTCACCTACATTGCGTGGGAAAACAGACCGAGTGGAAAACAGCATAAATTCTAAATGGGGATTAATAGGTTCTAGGATTGGATAAAGGAAGCACAGATTGGGTTAGGAGGTGGCGCTGAGCGAATCGTAGTTCATTTAGAGCCATCGGGTAACAACGACGCCTTGTCAAAGAGAGATTGAAAGAGGAGGTTGGAAAGCATTGCCTCCAGTTGAAAGACGTGTCAGCAAAGAGGCGGAAAATTTTTCCAATTTGTTCCTAAGGAAGGAGAAACAATAAAACAAAACAAAAACAACAAAAAAGGCGGAACCAACACCTTATATCGCTGAACCAGGATCTGCGAGTACCTCCTCGTGCCTATCAGCAGTAGATCGGGAACTCAACAGGCAACTATTGAAACAATAAAACCCATATTTAGTACTAGTGGACATCACGTTGAACCACAAAGTAGTGGACTTTAGGCAGTAGCTCATTAGCTTCTAGGCTAAGTTAAGTAGGTTTACCCTCTTTTAAGCAGAATTTGTGATTCCAACCAACTCAGCAATAGCCGCGTCATAAAAAAATGCGCATTTGAGGATACGCCGGTGAGTAAATGTTTCTTTTATACATACACATATATATAAAAATAATTTAAATATAAGATTTGATTGCTTAAGTTCTTGAGTAGTTGTTTTTGGAGTGGAAGTAGTCAACTAACCGACTGATCAGAAGAACAAAGGAATTACTCTATTTTTGTTTATTTACAGTTAGTAGAGATACCAATTGAATTTTTTTATCCAGGCATGACCGATTAGGTTAGGGTAGTTAATCGCGTGACCTAAATTGGTAATTAGTGTCATGGCCTGCTACAACATTCTCCTTAGCAAGGACGAACCACTTTTAGTATAAGGATAGGGATTCTGTGAAGTTAGCCCACTAATTGTATTGAGCACGTGACTTAAGGTGCAGAGCATGAAATTCGGTGATGAGATTAGGATTTTAAGCGTACACGTCTAAGTTAATTGGAATTTGGTTGTATATTAGGTTAGGATGATGGAATTGAAATAAGGCTAGACCTGCAAAAATATATAAAAGAATAGAACAAAAAGGGAAGAAAAAAAAATTTGTTATTCCCGAATTGATTAGGAGTTCGGAATTATTATTCAGAGTAGTCAAAGAATGTATAGAAGTACCTAGCTTAAGCAGAATAGATCAGGCAGAATTACAGAGACGTATTAGGGGATTAAAGGCAAATACAGAGAAAGGTATAAATAACCAAGATTGAGTACCTGAACTACTGTAGACTCGAACTAAAGATAAAAGATTAAAAAAAAAATTTTTTCTTTCAAAGGGGAAGTGTATGGGCGATCTGCTGGGTGTTGATTCCCTTTCTTGTAGAGAATATTAAGACCTGTTGGTCAATTCGAACTCACGATTGTTCCTCTTCATGCTGCTGACGTCGCTGACAACTTTTCACAAGCTCCCGTAGGTCCTCGTAATAGCCTCAGAGTTGTTGGAAGTTTTTTTTTTGTTACCAGACATTCCGAACTGATGGAATGAAGTAAGTAGATGGAAGGTGTCTTGTCGTTGGTCCTTCTGGGTGGGGCTGCTCATGGCCTGACATGGGTAAGTCTAAGTTAGTTGTAATGGGTTAGGACTGCTGCATCCTGGAGCGGGCCTGGTAGAGGCGTGCACTGTTAGATGGTGTTGTCACCCAGAAGAGACCGGTAGTTCAATCCTTCGCCGCGTGTACCCAATTTTAACTCCCCACGACGTCCGACGAGCTTAGCCGGCACTTCCAAGGAGGTCGAGGAAAAATGGGGAGTACATGCATGGGCCTGAATAATTGGTTCTCTGTAGAATGAGCTGTGACTACTGAGGGTCCTCTGTGGCAGGATGCGATTAGGAGGCATCCTCCGCCACGGGGTGGCCCCAGTAAAGCACGGCCTTAACCACTGGGGAGTTATCTCCATTGAGCCTGGCGCCCACTATGCCTTAGGACAGTCGTTATCCAATTCCCTTCACCTTATGGTCCCAACCTCCGATCGATGTACTTAGGCGTTCTCAGCAAGCCTGTGTCACATATCTTCCGAAACGTAACAAAACTTTCCTTTCCTAACAAAATTATTTAAAAAAATTAATCTTAACCGATTTCTCAAACAAAAATTCTCAGCTGAGTAATCATTGTAATGTCGCTGTGCCGTCATGGCATGCCGTGGGCTATTGATATCGAATGTAGCTGCCTACAGATTTGGACTCCGGCTGCACATACACACATGCAATTATCACACAGCTGAGAGGTATTGAGCATTAAATAGTAAGGTTACCTTGTAATCAAAACTATTTTATTATTTTGTTAAGTAAGGTGTATAGGAAGTGTAGCCATTGGGAAGATAAGGAATCAAGCCGTAAATTACTAGAAGACTATTTTCCTGTATGGATAGTAGTTTAGGCTCTGTAGGATACATAAATCCTATGTTTAGTACTTTTCCATAAGTATCAATATAGAATATTTTAGAAAACGGACTCCGAACGCACACAAATAGATTTCTGGTTCATGGCTTGGGAAGTATTCCAGAGGGTTTTGGTGACAAACATCACCCTCATACGGTACAATATGTTGTCAAACACGTAACCCCGCCCCTAAAATCGCACTAACTTGTTTTTCGTCTAACCGCTTGATACACTTAGTATCACACAGTAAAACAGGAACACACACGGTCAAATCTGTGTGACAGCATCGTTGTCCTATGCGCGTTGGCTAACATGCGTGCCCGTATATGGGGCCCTTTAAGTGTTTGAACAAAAAATATTTATAGCTTTACACTGATTTGGTACAAGTGCGCAGTATTCTAGTGTGAGGCATATGTATTTTTATTCTTAAGCCCTATGACTAAGTTCTGTATTGATAATAATATTTCGTGATATGAATGAAATTATACAATTTTCTGGGTGAATAAAGAAAAATAATATAATAAGTATACAAAAAAAAAAACCAGTAGTTAGTACCGAATGAAATGAAGAGAGTGTTCATTTTCAATTTCACGGTCATCATCAATTTCGGACTCATCCTTATCGTTCGGTGTTCCTTCTTCTTGTTGAAAAGAAGCTCGCTTGAAGTTTTGAACATATTAAATTAAGCTCCCTTTCAAGCTGAAGACATTGGATCTTCATTTTATATCTCACAAATATTAAATTTTTTTTATTGAGCTCCAAACTTTCAACGCTTAGCTCGAGTCTTCTTTATTTTTTAATCATTTTCTACTGCAGAGCTTAATCTGACCTGAGAACGCTCTCGAGAGCTTGGAATTGCGTCAACTGAAATTATAATAACAGAAAAAAAATTACAAAGGAAAGCGAGAAGTTAATGGAAACAAAATTTATTTACCGGATGCAGAATTTTCTTCGTTGTTACTTCGGTCTATATTGGCAGATTAGCAATATTTGCTTCATCATTGCAGTTAGATTAGTTGAAGCCGCATGTGTAGAAGCAAATTCTTGGAAGAGTGAATCATCGAAACCTAAACCAACAACAATTTCTGATTCTGTACCTAATATGTCCAAAACTACTCATCTACTTTGTAAATATAAGCAACTTTAGCAATTTATTATTAGATTAGGCAACAAAAGCAATTTTAAGTGAAAGGAATCTATACAAACTGTATTATGCAATTTTGGTTATACACTGCAACATGACGCAACGATTTAAACGCTGCATTTAACGCATTTCATATCACAAACAAATAGATACACTTGTTACGCAAATTATAGATGGCAGCACCCCACATGAAAATTATTAAAATGATTGCCAGCACTGATATCCAACTTCACTCGGTTCCGTCGTGACATACGTTCTTCCTACATACACTCAAGACGTCAGCCTATCGAGCGAACTACGTGTACAAGAAAATTATCCGAATAAATTTATATAATCACTAGCCACAGTATTTTATTTTATTTTCGTAACAAATCAGAAGTGGGATTAGCTCTAAGATGTCGGTTAAAGATAAAGTCACCAGCGAAATCGAGCAGGATACAGGGGAAATTCAATCTGAACATGAGCTTTACAATCAACAGCCCACGAGTCTTCAGCCCTTCGAGAACTTACACCCAACCGAGTATTCTAATCAGTTTAATCTAGAGTTTCCGAACAAGTCACATCAGGAAAAGGTAAATTCTGAGCCACTTGTGGATTTTCAGGAAGCTGCAAATTCTACTGCAAGTCAGTTTCACTCTGCTAGCAGAAATGCTGCGAAGCCGCTTCATCAAATATCAGCGCCAGTGTCAACAAACACTTAGCATTTAAATAGTACAACGACGGCTACACATACAGCAGAGAAGGAATTGGATCTCTTGCGCCGAGAACGGGAAGTTTTACAATATGAAATCGAACTAATTAAACGTGAAAAACTTCTTCTTAATTCACAGCAAAATATCAACAATTTCTCTACTATGCCAGCCCATAATTCATCTACGGCTTTTTATTGTAGTCCTACCGACTTAAGGAATATTGTGTCAGAGTTCGACCCTTCATTTAAAGCAGGCTTCAGTGCTACACAGTGGACAAATAAAATTGATTTGTTGCGTCAAATATATGATTGGAGCGAACAGTATTCGTTATTCGCTGCCACTGCAAAACTAGTAGGAGCTGCCAGATCATGGTATGAAGGAAAACAATCCACAATATTCACGTGGACGCAGCTGAAGGAAGAAGTTACGAATAGCTTCCCATCGCAAATTGACGAAAGTGAAATACACCAATTGCTACTAAATCGTTACAAGAAAAGTCACGAATCGTTCGAACAATATTTTTATGACATAGTTGCTATCGCAAAACGTGCTTCATTAAGTAACCAAGCAATCATAAAATATGTCATAAGGGGAATAAACGACGACAACCTTCGACGTGCGTTATCTCTTCAAATGTTTACGAATCCGCAGGATTTATTGAAGGCGTACAGAAATTATGAAGAGACGTCACAACTTTCGCGAAGTACATCGATACAACATCGAAGTGACAACCGAAAACCATGGCATCCGACAGAGCAAACTTGTGAAACCACGATTCAGCGAAAATGTTTCAACTGCTCTGAGGTAGGGCATTTGTCCATCAACTGCCCCAAACCCCAACGAAGACAACGATGCGAGAAGTGCTTTAAAGTAGGCCATACAGTCGAACAGTGCAGGGTGATGAAAAATACCGACAAACGTGTCGCTCTTTTAGTAAGAGACGAGTACCATAAGGAGATAATTATTAATGGCTATGCACGCATTATTGCATACATTGACACTGGAAGTGAAATAAGTTTAATGTCACTTAAAACTGCTGAGGATTGCAACTTACAAATCGAATCATTTAAAATACCTTTGCGAGGCTTTGGAAACGCACGGCGTTTTTCTACAGGAAGATGTAAAGTGAAGATCGAAATAGATTCTATTTCAGCTGACATTTTTATATTTGTGGTTAACAATGAACTTCTTAACATTCCGGTACTTTTAGGGCGTAACCTCATGGATCAACAACATATTTGTATTGTTAAAACGATTGGTAAATTAACGTTCATGAACGCGTACGAGTTTCAAGCGATAACAACTAATGTTCGAGAGAAAGGAGAAGCTGATCCACGAATGTGCAAGATAGAAGTTAGAGCCGACATCCTCGATGTACCCATGCAAGAAAGCAGAGAACAAGGCACCCTACTACCAACGTGTAAAGAAGTTAATAATGGCAACTTATCCAACGAGCAACCTGTAGATAGAAGAATTGAAGTAATTAACCCGATTCCTGACAAAGTAGGTCAATCAATTTCATTTTCGAATATCTTAGAAAATATAACGCGTAACACCGAAATTTATAAAGGGCGATATATGACCAATAACGAAGTTAGATGCATTACCACAAACGACACGTCACGAGATAACATCAAACTCCATGAAAGTAATCTCGATGAAATGAGAAACGAATGGGATCGTGATTATATTCCGATCAATAATGCGAATGCTGAGACCGCCTCCTTAACTTTAATAAGCTATGATGATGATATTACAATGGACGAGATAAACTATGATAAGAACCTTAACGTTAACCAAATTAAGCAGCTGTTAGGCCTTGTCAATGACTTCCGTCATTGTTTCGCGAAAAATATTAAGGCACTCGGATGTTCCAAGAATACGGAAATTAAAATTAAATTAAAGGATTCTAAAATTATCTGTCATCGTCCATATCGATTAGCATATTCTCAACGTGAAGTCATCCAGACCATTGTACAGGAACTATTGAATACAAACATTATACAGCCATCAAATTCCTCGTATGCGTCCCCAGCCTTGCTAGTTAAGAAAAACAGTGGAGAATGGAGAATGTGCGTCGATTACAGAGATTTAAACTCGATCACGGTCAAAGATAAGCATCCTTTACCTCATATAGAAGATTTGTTGATGTATTTAAAGGGAAGTCGGTATTTCATTGGTTTAGATTTGGCCGCAGGATACTACCAGATTCCAGTAGCATCATCGTCTAGAAAGTATACGGCATTTGTTACACCTGAGGGGCAATATGAATTTTGTCGTATGCCTTTCGGACTTGCAAACGGTCCTCCAACCTTCCAGCGGATGATGAACCAAGTTGCTCAACAAGTAGGTCGTAATAATTTAGTGGTGTACATGGACGATGCACAAATCGGTTGCACTAGTTTTGATGATGGGTTGTCCAAGCTCAGAAAATTATTTGAAATTTTATCGCAAGAGGGTTTGACACTCAAATTAGAAAAGAGCTTCTTTTCCAAATCAAGTATCGAATTTTTGGGATACGAAATTGATGCTGGCAGAATTAGACCACCGTCACTAAGCATTCTTGGCATTAATATTTCCAGTAAGTTAAACTGGACAGATCACATCTTCTCTGTTGCCAAAGAAGCATCGAAATGTCTTGGATTTCTGAAAAGGTGTAAGAAATATTTCAGCCCGTCAAATCTAGCGCTCCTCTACAAGTCCTACATTAGACCTAGAATGGAGTACAACTCCCATATATGGGCCGGGGCTGGTCGCACAGCCTTAGCTTCATTGGATATTGTCCAAAAGAGAGCCTTCAAGCTCATTGGCGATTTGGCAATAACTTGTCATATCGACTCACTCGAGCACCGCCGCAATGTTGGATGCCTTTCGCTCCTTTATCGCTATATGCATGGTCAATGTTCTGATGAAATATCTAGTCTAATCCCTTGTAGAATGATTCCTGCACGCAATACTCGCGCTGCAAACCGCGCACATCCTTTAACCCTTCAAATTACTTTCGGCCGTACAGTAAAATTCCGTGATGCTTTTTTATCCCGAACAGTGCGAATGTGGAACAGCTTACCATCTTCTGTTTTTCCTCCGGCGTACAATCTGCGGAAGTTTAAGGGCGACATACATCGGCACCTCCGCCACTCTCCTCATATCCCCTAATCCTTTCCCTATCTCCTTCCTGCCATGCTGTGCTTTGCATCATAGGGTATCCCCTGAGCTTGGCTTAATAATATAAAAAAAAAAAAAAAAAAAGACCAGGTAAAAGAAAAGTAATCGCGGTACAGGAATTTAAACGACCTGAAAGGGAAATTCGTACCCAAACATGCTGAAATTGCTCGACCACTTACAGAGCTCACAAGGAAAAGTATTATCTTCGAATGGACTAGTCTCCAGGAAGACGCATTCGTAAAATTAAAAAGAATCTTAACCAGTCGACCATTACTTGCATTGTATGACAATTCGAAGTATCAGGAAGTGCACACCGATGCTAGCTTCTTTGGGTTAGCAGGAGTATTACTTCAGCAAGAGCATAATGAGCAGCTGAGGCCTGTAGAGTATTTCAGTCGCCAAACTTCTGCACTAGAGCAGCGCTATCATAGTTACGAATTAGAAGCGCTAGCTGTGGTTGAGACTGTTACACGTTTTCGATGCTATTTACTAGGCAAAAAGTTTAAGATAGTTACTGACTGTCAGGCTTTAAAGACCTATATGTCGAAAAGGGATCTAATCCCACGCATTGCTCGATGGTGGCTTAAGCTACTCGAATTTGATTACACAATCGAATATAGGCAAGGAAAGATAATACAACATGTGGACGCTTTAAGTCGTTTGCCAGTGGAGACATCAATAGAAGTTGACACTGTGGCATCAAATATAATGAAAATAGATACCAGCGAGACAGATTGGCTGCTCACCGTACAACTACAAGATCCTAAACTGCAACAGATAGGCAGTATGGTGAAGAAATTGCCAGAAACACCGCTAGAGAAGTAAACACATCAGGACTACAAGATGAAGAAAGGACACTTATATCGAATTGTCGATAAGGAACTTAAATGGGTAGTTCCAAGTAGTGTACGTTGGCGGATTATAAGATCGTGTCATGATCAAATGGGACATTTCAGCTTAGAACGAACATTGGAGCACGCCAAGCGATATTATTGGTTTCCTAGGATGAGGAACTATGTCAAAGGTTATATAAATTCTTGTCTCGACTGTATTTATAACAAGAAACCCTCGGGAAAATTAGAAGGACGGTTATATTCCATCGAGAAAGTTCCGATACCATTTCACTCAGTACATTTGGACCACCTTGGCCCTTTTCCTTAATGCTCAGCAGGACACACTCACGTCTTGGTTCTAATTGATGGCTTTACCAAATATACACTTTTAAAGGCTGTCAAAAATACTTCAGCGCGACCAGTTATTAACGCATTAGATGAAATTACTATTCATTTCGGTACACCTACAAGAATCATCACTGATAGAGGAACGGCATTCTCTTCTCGGGAATTTTCGAAGTAATGTGAAGATAACGACGTAAAGCACCATTATGAATACTACACGAACTCCGCGAGCAAATGGACAAGTCGAACGTTGCAACAGAGTTATTTTAAATGCGCTAACGACCATGACTGAAGATAATAGTAAATGGCATCAGCAGCTGCGTGACATACAATGGGGACTTAATTCCAGCCGACACGAAGTAACCAAAATGGCGCCTCAAGAACTGCTTTTCAGTTTCAATCCACGGAACGCTCTAACCAACCAAGTTCTGCTGGCGCTTCACGATGATCTCCCTCCGAAGACCACTGACGTAGAAGAGCTACGACGCACAGCAACAGATAATATTCGACGTTCTCAAATTGGACAAAAACTACGCTTTGATGCTAAACACAAGCCACCACGGACATACGCAATTGGAGACTTAGTGGTACTGACCTATGCTGCACCCTCCACAGCTGACTCGCGAAAATTAGATACCAAGTACATGGGACCATATCTAGTGACAGCTGTATTAGGAAAGGATAGATATGTAGTGGAGGATATACCAGATGCTCAGCGTAATCAACGAAAATTCACGTCTGTTTATTCAAGCGATAACATGAAACCTTGGTGTTGTAACTTTGATGGTGATTCTGGAAACGAGGACGAAGATGACCCTTACCTAAGTCTCAGGGACGAGACTAACTGTCAGGATAGCCGAGCTGTTACGCAAATTACAGATGGCAGCACCCCACATGAAAATTATTAAAATGATTGCCAGCACTGATATCCAACTTCACTCGGTTCCGTCGTGACATACGTTCTTCCTACATACACTCAAGACGTCAGCCTATCGAGCGAACTACGTGTACAAGAAAATTATCCGAATAAATTTATATAATCACTAGCCACAGAATTTTATTTTATTTTCGTAACACACTTAAAAAATACATATCTATGTACGTTATATTTACCAATATGTTTTTTTTTTAATTTTGCCAAATTACATCGCGCGTTATGTCAATGACTTATTTGGTGGTACTAAGTCTCAAATATTTCCTTCCACTTTTGTCTATTGAAGAAAATTTATCCAAATAATCACTAAAAAAAATTTGGTTATAAATTTTGCACAAGAAGGACAATTTTTTTTCTTCGTCAGCTGCACGTGACATTTTCCTCTCATTAAACTTTGAGGAAGAGTATTGCTTGCAAAATGAAATGTACCCAAATAACTAATACCTAAAGTTAAAGCAACATAAAAGCAGGATAAAAGTATAAAGTACAATCTAAACGTATTTGTCTTATCTTCTTGTGGATTGAAATTTTTTACTCGTCGAGGGTTTTTGACTCTCCGAAATTGATGGAGAAAGAAGAACTTTTAAGAACTTTTACTTTTAATGATTGTAAATCAAATTTTATAATGCAAGAAGAAAAAACAACCGCCTCGTCCGGGGTTTGAAACCGGGACCTTCCGCTTGCCGGGCGACTGCTCTTACCACTGAGCTAACGAGACAGATGATTTTCCCTCTTGCATTTATCAATTTTTTATTTTTGTCACTAGCCTACTAAGCCACGTTTTGCTCTCAGCTGGCATTAACCAGTAACGATGAAAGCGCACAAATAAATTGTAAATTCAATTTTATTTATTTTTCCCGCGGACGGGAATCGAACCTACACTTGTTAGAATCGATCAATGATGGAGAAAGAAGAAATTTTAAGAACTTTTATTTTTAATGATTCTAAATCAAATTTTATAATGCAAGAAGAAAAAACAAACCGCCTTGTCCGGGGTTTGAAACCGGGACCTTCCGCTTGCCGGGCGACTGCTCTTACCATTGAGCTAACGAGACAGATGATTTTCCCTCTTGCATTTATTAATTTGTTATTTTTGTCACTAGCCTACAGCCACCTTTTGCTCTCAGCTGGCATTAACCAGTAACGATGCATTATAAAATTTGATTTAGAATCATTAAAAATAAAAGTTCTTAAAAGTTCTTCTTTCTCCATCATTGACCGATTCTAACAAGTGTAGGTTCGATTCCCGGCCGCGGTTAAAATAAATCTGCGAAATTATCCATTAATAGCTTTTCGGTTTTTCTATTAACGTTCATCCTCTTCAGATTTCTTCGCATGCTCTTGTGCGCAATTTTTTCGAAGACCATTGACCGATCGAGCAAGATCATTGTCATCTGTTGCCCACCTTTCCTTCTATTCTTGATAATTATTTCTAAAAATATGAAGTTGGCAGAGCATCCAGCCAATTTGGAGAATCCTCTTTGGTTGGAATGAAGACTGATAGCATTGTCTAGTCACCGTGCTAAACATTATATTGAATATTATAAAGATGGACCTAATCGCAAAGGGTCTCCAGTTCAAAATATGACCCAAATTTACCTTTGTCTTAGGAATCAAGATGATGCGGCATTCTTATAATATGGTGGGTACTCGTTCTAGTAGTAGCAAAGCGTTAAACATGAGTAGTAGTCTCTGTCTTCGGATTTTAGCGAAATGCTTTAAGTTGATTCCATCTGGCCCAGGAAAATTCCATTTGCTATCCTTAATAGCGTTTTCCACCTCTTCTTCAATTACCGAGTTACAAATATTCATTAATGCAGCGACTCGATCTCGAATTGGGTCTATGTCCACCATTGTTGTTTGCGTGAAGATATTAACGTAGTGTTGGAGTGCTTCACATGCTTCAGCCATAGTACTCTCCATGGTATTGCTAGTTCCATTTAAAAACCTATTGGCACAGGCTTTTGTCTCCTTGTTTTATTCCATTTGGGCCAACTTATAATCCAAGATGCGTTTCTTTCTTCTGTTCAATCCCGGCCTCTGTATCTTGTTTATTAAGTTATTTAGTAAGCTGTATATTTCTAGGTCTATGTTAGTATTCGGCAGTACAGACCGGCACTAGCTTTCAAGCTCAATTGTAGCTACCTCCTGCGGTTGGTAGAGAAGGCTGTCTAGTAGCTCCCTATCTACTTCCTCAGAGAGTCTACTTTGCAATGCAGCCAGTGTTGCTCGATTTTCCAAAGATCTGCCTTGTTATTCTTTACTCCGTTTATTTGTGTTGATTCTGGCAGCAATTGACTATCTTCTCCTGGTTGAGTGATGACTATAGCTGTCTATGGTAGTGATGGGGAAAATTAGTCGAGTGACTAAAAACATCGATGTTTTTATAACCGCTTAGCCGATATTTTTAGTCGATTATTTTCGAGCGATTTTTCTTACTCATTGATTAATTTGTCTTCGGTTTTTCGATTTTTTTGAATATTAAAATAAAATCTCATTATTTTTCTCATTCCTATTTCCCAGGTTCATACTTTCATGGGAGCACTAATATTTACCGTCATCAAAACGACGGTTGCTGTTTTAGAAGCACTGTAGGTATTGTGTGCAGGCACGCACAAAAAAAACTCTACAGCCGCAATAGTTTTTGTAAAATTGTAATTGTAACACGACATGTTTTTCTGCTGTTTTTGCATCTAGGAATTGTGAAAAATTGTGTGTTATCGTGGTGTTATCGAGATTATTAATATCTTTATTAAATTTGGCAGCTTTTATGCTATGTTTTGAGAAATAGAACGTTCTAGGAATTTTGAAAAATTATTGAATAGATGTGATCAGGGATCGTAAATAACTGTTATTTTTGGCAATCAGGTAAAAAAGTCCCATTAAGCCTGAACGGTATACTTGAAACGTAATGGCAAATTGTTAATAATTGCTAATAAGAGTTTCAATAATTTTTTTTATTTTAAAGTTAATTATAACTGTTCCGAAAACTTAAATAAATAAAAGTTTTAGATAACAGTTATAATTAACTTTAAAATAAAAAAAAATTATTGAAATTCTTATTATCCAATACAGGTCAAAACAGGGGAAATAAGTTGTTGTATCGAGTCACTCGAGCACCGCCGTAATGTCGTGATGTTTTTTATCCGTAACAGTGCGAATGTGCAGCAGTTTACCATGTTTTCATATTTCCTCGGGCAAAAAATAATCATCTTTATAGGATGTATAACAACAAATCTACGGTGTGTTATTTAAAAACCTGGCATATTTCTTTAATCGCTCATAACTCCGAAACGGTTGCGATGCCCCCTCCCCCCGCCATCTAACTTTTTGTTTGTCTAAGTAAGTACTATCACCTGCTTTTCTTTGGACCACTGAGATGGAAACAGTCTGTATAACAGGTATCCTGATTGACCCATAGATGATTGGCCACGTAGTTAAGTTATGAGAACAGGCGTTAACTTAATATGATTTCATTTGTGGATTTACGTTGATCAATCACTTGGCTGTGAATTCCTAGAGTCTTCGGGCTATTCGATTCCTGAAACCGAGATTCAAATACCAAGATTTGCAAGAATAAAACATCTGTGATAGATCCATTATTGTAAGACGTAAATTAATTTAGGTTTAAATAACAAAAAAAAAGAAAAAGAAAAAGAAAAGAACAATAAAAAAATAAAGTCACACGAAACAGTATTGAATCTTTCCTTTCAGTAGCTTTCCCTTTTACCCGGAATTGTGCTTTCTGACACAAAACAAATACGGACTGGTTATCATAACCTGAATCCTTTATGGCTGAAACACATCCAGGCCTCGAGGCTTCCTCGAGGTGTTGTCAAAATTTCCAATACGGGGTTTTAAGTGATACAACACAAAACCAAGCCAGCAGCTAGCCTCAAGGCCTTGCCGCAAAGCTCACTTTGCTCAATGTTCGAAATTTTTCTCTCTCAGGCCTACTTCTGTCAACAGATGTACTAACAAGATTAAAATGACAGCACCGAGCCACAGTATATTGTACGCAGGCCGGTGGTATCATTTTGTTTTCATTTCTCTGAGGCAAGCCTTGAGGCGAGCTGCGAGGAAGCCTGAGAGAGGCCAGGCCTCAGGCTTGCCTGGATGTGTTTCTGTCTTTAAGGCTGGAACAGAATGTGGTATTGGCGCTGGTGCTGGCGTTTGGAGCTCGCGCTGGCGCATAGTCTGCCGCTTACCTTGTAGCTGAGTATGAACACAATGCTGCAGCTTAGTTCTGCGAAAACTAGTTTGATATTTCATATTTCATTCCACATTTTCGTTTTTTTTTTTAAATGTTTATAAAGAGGATCCCACAACATATCTTTCCGTTTCATTATTTCGATGATTTTTTCTATATCAAAATTTTCCATTTTGTTTCACTCGAACAAGCCGCTTCGAAATCACAACTGTCAATCTTGGCGCACCAAAAGTTAAAATTTTGCAAAAGTATGCTATAGCGCCGGCACCAAGCGCCAGCGCCAGCTACGCATTGTGTCGCCATCATTCGAAAATCGTGCTGTTAAATTTTGACAGTTTTCGCTACAGCGCCAACTACGAGCGCCAGCGCCACATTCTGTTTCCCACTTTACGCTCAGGATCAGTTTTATTGTTAACCTTCTACTGAACATATCGTTGAATTTGTGTAGTACATACAGCAACATTAGCAAGAAAATGAGTATATTCACTGAGTGTTCTTTTCGTGTGTTTTTGCATGTTTAGATTTGGATTAAATAAATACTGTGTACCTGTGATTGATAAAAGATCCATATTAAATGTAATAAATTGTTGTGAAATAATAATGCATAGGCGAGCTGATAATTCTACTGACACACAGCATAGTTTTGCTCAGATGTTTATGACGGTGCGCGGATGGTGTTCTCCTTGCACTGTGTTCGTTAGTGTGGTGTTCCGCTAACAGACAAAAGCATTGTTTGTGGTGTTCCGAAAATGTTTAATTGTGTCTGCGACTGTATTGAGTCAGAGGAGTGTTTCGCCTATGCCTCGTCTTAGTTTTTCCTGGTGTAATGGATGAATCCCTCAGGGTGCACAGATACATTTTTAAACTAGTATGGAAGAGTTTCGCTCATGCGTTGCTTAAAATTTTCTTACAGACGCCTATACATCACTATCGCCAAACAGATGAATTTCAGGCAAGGTAATTTGAGAGGAATAAGGTAAAAATATCTCTTTGATGTTGGGTTATGATATTAGCCATTTTACTTTTACCTGGAAATATTTTATGTTTTAAAAGGAAAAAAATTAACCCCCTTACATTATGAGACTTAAATAAATAAAAGTCTTCTATAACTATTATAACTGAGTGTAAAATATAAAAGTCCCAGTCAGACTGTTACCGAAAAATTGAAAAGATAAAAGTCTTATGAGACTTTTATCATAGGACTTGAATGAATAAAATTCTTTGGTAGCAATTATGGACTAACTGAAATTAATAAAAGTTTTCTAAAATAGTTATCCTGAGACGAAAAAAGTAAACGTCTTATGGGAGTTTTATGAAGAGAACTTTTATTAATAAAAGTCTGTGATAACTCTTAGAATTGAGTTAAAAGTACAAAAGCCTGTGAAGACTGCTATTACGACACTTTAAAAAATTAAAACAAAGTCTTTTGGGATTCCTATCATAAGACTTAAATAAATAAAAGCCTTCGGTAACAGTTATGAATGTCTAAAAAAAATACAATTAATAAAAAGCTATTATCTTATGACGTAAAAATAATGTAAATTTTAACTATCATTTCAAGATTTTTTTCAAAAGGTCCAATAACATTTACAGTCCCCAGAGGTGATGTTATCGAGATGTATTTTGAGAAATAGAACGTTCTAATAACGTTATAGTTCTTAGGTAAGCATATTTTTGTAATACAACCAAAGGAATCTGGGGCGTAATTACAGTTACAGTGCTAATTTTTGGGTCTAGAACTTTCGCTTATTGTGTGACAATAGTAATACTATATTGAAATGTGAAATTTTTACTGAATCAAAAAGATTGTGTATATAATACGTCGTCAAAATTCATTAGGCATTTTTTTTTTTAATATAATAGTGAAACGGTAAATATTTATATTATTTTTCAAAATGAAGTCTAATTAGAATAATTGATTTTTATGATAAGAAATTATGTAATGTCGACAGTTATATTTGCCTTTGAAATTGCTTTTTAGAATAAAATTAAAAAAATTCTGTAGTGTCGAATTTCAACAAAAACATACATACAACAAATACATACATACTATATTTGTAAAATAGATACATATTTTACAAAATAAAAAGTACCTATATGTAATATTTGAAACCTCTTCGGTGTTTTAAAAGTCTCTCAGGAATAATCCACCGTGTATCTGACCATGTATATATGTACACATATGAATATTTTCTTCAGTATCGCTTTTTCTTGGTCAGGGCAATCAAATTACTTTCTACGCTATCGTCAATCGCTCACAGCGTGACTTCAAAATGCTTTCGAAGTCACTATAGCGTGTTGCTCTGAAAAGCTCATTTTACATAGGAGAAACGACTAAATTTAGTCGATTCATCGATATTTTTTTGGCGATTTTTTCATTCGTCCATTTTTTTCTGCAATTAGTCGAATTAGTCGGTTCATTGATACGCTTTCAAATTTTCCCCATCACTAGTCTGTGGTAACTTTACATTGCACTCCGCCTCCCTCTTGGCCAGATCGTTTTCCTTCTCTTCTGTCCATAATATCCGAGCACCGACACTCTCAGTTTTAAGTTCATTATTCTCTCCATGCAACCAAAAATTAAAAAAATTCCAATTCAATCTGCTCAGCTTTTCTGGTGGTTAGGCAATCGCAGTGTTTATCATTTTACATTTTCAAATGCAAGTGACTAACAGTCGTGTTGGAGTATTTCTGAGTAGCCAGTGTAGATATTGTGCAGCGAAGAGCTTTTGTTTTTCATAACTAGTAATAAGCAATTAACATAAATAAATAAGTACGGTATTAAAGGGCTGATATTTTTGAGTTAAAGGTACCAATGTCTTAACGTGTACTTGAAAATTTTTATGTATCAGTACCGGAATTTTAAATTATATTTAAAAGTCCAGGTCCTGATATTGGTACCTGTACTTGGACTTTGACAGTTATGGTATAAATCATCCGGGATCTCTTTACCATAAACACCCTCCTGATAGAGATTCCTCCATACAGTTTTCGGAGAAGGTGTAGGATCGACTTTAGGTCTATAATGCTAGTATTTTTCTGTATGAATTGCTGAAGTTAAAATTATTTTTCCAAGGACTTAGATTGAAACGGCAATAGGGTAATGGGTCGAAATTTATTACAATGAGGTTTGGAAATTTATTTCAATGAGGTACGGAAATTATAAGATGATCGCAAGTCAGTAATGAAAGTGTTGTGAGTCACTGAAGCTGATGTATTATGGCCCAGAATAGACCAATTGAGTTCATCAGGATCCAGATCACAGCCATACATACGGGAAAAGACTAATATAAGGCTCTTAAGATTTTCCAAAGCCTTCCAGAAGGGAAAGCAGATTTTAGCTTCGAAGGAAACTATTTCTTTTTAACCTGGTGAATAGCACAGTTAAATAAATTACGAAGAGTATTGTATTTACCCCAGAACAAAGACATTTTACAACGATTCACATTGTAGTATGCAAGATTTATCTCCCGAATAAGACTGCGAATCCTACCGTACCAAAGCTCAGTCCCGCTGAAGTACTTTACTCATACCTACTCCATTGGCGTAAGTAGGTAGGGGCCAGGGTGCCCCCTAGACTGCGAACTGGACCTCCAGGAAATTATGAAAATTCCCAAAAAAACATTCGTTAATTCGTACAATCTTAGGCCTAATTAAGTTGAGTCCGTTCGGATCGGAACCGAAAAGGCTTTAACGAGTTCATTTCCTCAAGAAAACCTATTAAAATTTTTTTAAATTTTTAAAAGCTGTTCTGTGATTGCTCTGATTTTACTGAATTTTGACAAACGAGAAATGTAGGAGATGTACAAGAAATCATGCATAACTATTTTGACAGTTTGTGCGGAAATTTTAATTGATAACCTTTGATTTCAATTAAATTTTGAAAATGTCATAAAACTTTGTTTAATTTTCCGGAAAAAAGCTCTTTTAAGCTCTTTCGATTCTAAACCCAACGGATTTAGTAATAAGGCTGATTATCTTTATACGGAAGAAATAACTGCCAATTAAAAACTTGAATAATATTCTTATGACGTTACATTATGGAATAAAACTATATTAGCACTCTAGACAATAAATATTTCGGAAAACCGAAAAATTCACAGAAAAACAGAAAAACTTGTGTCTCGAAAAGGCGAAGGCAACCGGAGAGAGCAAAAGACTTAAAAGTCCACTCTAGGTAAAAGTAATTTAGTAGACTTTCCATCCAAGGCCAAGGCCATCCGAATGTTGGAAGCTACATATTTACAACAAAGTAATGGACAACATTATCACTAGCTTCAAAAATAGATTTGAAAAACTACCTTTGGCACAGTCAGTTGAATTATTTATAAATTTGTACCTGAAACGTGGAGAGGCATTTGTAGACATGTATAAAAATGTTTTCAATGTAGACGTTTCCACCTCACAGGTTGAAATAGCATTGTAGTATCTTTGGAAAGACTGAAAACAGAAATTAATAAAGACTTCTGCCCAAATTAATACAAATAGCTGCAAGCAGCTCTGGGCCTTCCTGTCAGCTTGGCCGGCTGTAAACGGAGCTTTTCCATCGACTTAAAACTTGGTTAAGAGCAACTGGTTCAGGAGAGGTGCAACAGGTGCCAACTAAGTTTGCAGAAAAAAACCCGTAAATTAAAGCGTTTACAGACTTCAACTATCTTTTAATTAGTGCTTAATAAAAACGTAAATAATTGATCTAAAATGTGTATCTAACTTCAGACCTGTAAAGTACTTAAGTACATTGGTACATAAATATTAGTACCAGTACCAGGACCTGGACTTGAATGTTTTTTAAGTACAAGTACCGGTACTGGTACTCAAAAAATCCTCAAGTACAAGTCCTGATACTGGAACTTAACGCACTTATTACAAATACCACCATAACGCGGAGTACTTCAGCTCTTGTAAATTATTTAAATATGTCTTCTAATATTAGAGGTTATCTGCTTCTCGATAGTGCCTCAAGAAATCTTACCGCCTTCAGTAAAATAGAAAGAAAATTATCGCAATATATGAGTAACTGTAGGACAAAAATTGACATGCTGAATCGATATGCTTTGTTGAGAAGTTTGGCAATCAAGTGCCACAATCCGCTCTATTCCTCCGCACAGCGTTGATTTTCATTTGCAGGTCTTGTATATGCTACACAAAAGCAATCATTATCTGATGAGACAATTGTTTTGCTAATGGCAAACTTAAATACTGTATGTACAAACAACTTCCAAAATTATGTAGTAATTAAAACAGCAAAAGCTTATCCGATATTTTATGATATTTCGTAAATAGAAATCTCATTCAGTTATTTAACTGGCTGTAGATTTTTCAAGATTTCTCGTTTGAGTTTTTGAAAGCTCTTGAAACTTATAAGTACCAGTACCAGCATCTGGATTTATACTTGAAAATCTTTAAGTAGCAGTTCCGGAACTTGTACTTGGACTTAAAAGATTTTAGGTATGGGCCCTGGTACTGGTACTTGGAATAAATACTGGACATTAGGCAGGTCGTCACTATTATATCAATTTCGTATCTGGAGCTTGAGGGTTCTGATTTATATTAAGTCGTAAGAAAAGCAAAGGAGGGGATGAGGAAAACACTAACTACACCACTTTCTTTTATTTTTCTTTTAAAATCGTGATAATCTTATTTTTCAAATAAACACTACTTCCGATGATTTAAAAAAAAATTAAATCGCTTTGGATGTTTTGAGTGAATTGTAGGGAGTAGATGAGTGTCGGTTGGGTTCATTTGGATTAAAGAAAAGAATGCACTTTCATTCAATTCGCCAATAACATTATGTACTAATCTATTTTCACAATAATTTAAATGTCCGACTAAGAACATTTCGTAAATACTCGTCGCCGTTGGTCTCGATAAGCAATAAATATAGTCCGATTGCCAAATGTTGACTGACTATTTATCCAAAAATTGATTGAATGCTTGCTGATGACTTATACTGAGTGATAAGCGATGTACCTTTCTCTCTCCGGGTGCTCAATAGTATTAAAAGAGAACTATAATAAAGAAGGGGAAACAATTGAAAACTGCTCGTTGTTCTTCTGACCGTAAACTGTTACAGATAAAAATATCATATAGGACATATAAAGGGTTTTCCAATAAGAGGTGTTATTTTAATTGGCCCGCTATTTCGGTAGATGTCAATTTTGGAGCTGTCATTTTTTGACATTTGACAAGTAGAAACTACGCCATTAATAAAAATGGAACGATACACGATTCAACAACGCATTGAAATTATTAAAATTCACTATAAAAATGGTGAAAACATTTTTGGGTCGTCGTGACGCACCTTTTCGGATCGCAATACAGAAATGGGTAGGAAAATTCGAGCTGTCGGGACAAGTTAGTGATGTGAAGAATAAAACCCGTGCACGTCGCTCAAGAACAGCCGAGTTTTAGTGAAGCATGCGTATGGTGTAGACGTATTGTTCTGAGCTCGGAAGTTTTTCTTTCTTTTTCCGTGTAATTGAGCCAAACATTGAGCATTTGTACGACTTGGATAAACTCTTCTTTTTTGTGCGTTCATTTTATTATATTCGGAAGGTTTTTGTGTTCCGTGTATCGAGATATAGCATAAATTTACAGAGGTTCTTATTCTCCTTTGATATGTCCAAGTACGGTAAATCAAACACCAAAGCCAAATTATCTAATACTAGTACGCCGAGTGAGAGTTTTGTCAACACACGGAGCAATAGTCTGAAAACTCAACACCTCAGTCATGGCAACAGCAGTGATACCCCTCTTACTTCTTGCCCGAATTCTCAACCACAAAGCCAAAAATCTCAACAGCTGGAGCGCAAATCTGGTAATGGAACTGCTCGTATGTCAACTCGTTCTAGTTCTGTCAGCTCAGTGGATTCGCTCGAACTTCTTGAGATAAAGCTGAGTAATAATTTGTCGAAGGTAATTACCGAGAGGTTCCACGAATTGGAGGAGCTATTGGCTCAGAAGCTTGAACAGGTAATTGCATCTTTCAATTGCCAATTAGCTAGTTTGCGTGAGGAGCTTGATGTAATGAGGAACGAACTCAGTGATGCTCTTTCGGAACTGGAGAATGTCCGCAGGGGGAACAGGCTTAGTGATGCGATTATTACTGGTGTGCCGTTCACCCCAAATGAAAATGTTGGGGAAATGCTTGCTAACATCTCGTCTGTAATAGACCATACACTGTCACCGTATGCTACTGCATTTCGAGCCAAGTCCAGCGACAATAACCAAAGTCGCCGCAACACTCCCCCTCTTGTAGTTAAATTTTCATCTGCCAGCGAACAGCGTGCGTTTCTGCAAAAATTTCGGCGCCACAGTCCAGTGCGGCTGAATCAGATTTCTCCGTCGTTTATCTCTGACAACAGGATCAATGTGTTCGAGAGTCTGTCTCGATGTAATCAGCAAATATTACGTAATGCTCTGAGATATGTCAGAAGTAAACGCATCCACTCTGCTTACACTCGTCAAGGCCTTGTATATGTGCGATTGAAACATGGCGATACTCCACTGGTGATAACAAACATAAATGCTCTCGATGATATAATTGCTGAAGAAAATACCTCTAACGCTTAGATGTCTGATATTATTGTTTATTGTAATTTCGTAATTTAATATTGCCTGTTAATTTAGCTTGTAGGTATTCTCCTATTTATTTCATTTTGTTTTTCTTTTTACTTTCTTTTTATTTTGCTTTGTTTTATTTTATTTTATTTTATTTATTTATTTACTTTTATGTGTTTTTTTTCTGTAATGCTTCTTTGGTTGTATAAGCTCCTAGCATTAGTTTTTCAGTTTAGGTTTTTGTTTGGGTCTGAGAATCATACCACTCCATCCATTGGTTTCATATATCATGCATTGGTCTACTGTCGGTGCCTGTTGTCGATGAGTGATGTCAGCTAATCTTTCTCCCTTGGACAAGGTAAGAGCTCTGTGCCGAATATTTACTAACCGTGCCTCTGGTTTGAATGTGGTTTCCATTAATGCGAGAAGTCTGAGATACAAGGCTGATCAAGTGAGAGATATGTTTTCGGAGTGTAATATTCACGCAATTATTGTTTGCGAAACCTGGTTAAATGGATATGTCAACTCCAAATTTGTTTCAATACCTAATTATAATCTTTTCAGAAATGATCGACATGACCGCATAGGCGGTGGTGTGGCCGTTTATGTGCATAAATCTCTAAATGCATCCATTATCAAATTGTCGACTAAAGGTAATAAATTGGAGTTTCTTGGACTCAAATTGTGTTCTTCTTCTGATAAATGTGCTCTCTTTGGGGTGTACTGCCCTCCAAATTGTTTTGATTTAAACAATGCGGTGGAGTTCATTGATGCGGTGTCGAACGCTCAGCTGCAATTTGGGGATGTTGTAGTCTGCGGAGATATGAATGTTAATGCACTATGCTACAGTCCTGCAGTAAATAATTTTCTGTATCTTTTACAGACCTTAGACTTGAAGTTAGTTAACAACTTGCCGACATATTTTAATTGTTCCTCGCCTTCTCAGCTAGATTATGTGCTTACTACCAACATTAATAAAATTCTCTTTCATACTCAAATTTCTCCACCAAGCAACTTTGATCACGAATTTCTGTTTTTAACATACGAGATGAATTTGTCCGCTATTCCACTTTTAGTCTCCTTCACTTATCGGGATTTTAAAAACATTGATATGCAGGCACTTTCAGACGATTGTAACGGAATTTCTTGGAATCACCTATATGAGGAGGAGTCCCTGGATGGTAAAGTTTCTATCTTAACCAACACCATTCTGCGTTTATACAATCAGTATGTACCTCTGAAGACTTGCAGTATTCGTGACAATAAATGTCCCTGGATTACAGATGAAATTCGTTAAGCGATGGCTGAGCGTGATTTCTTGCTTAAGCGATTTAGAAGAACTCAAGACAGTGTAGTTCATGGTAGATATAAAAGAGTGCGCAATAAAGTTATTTCTCTGCTTCGATCATCTAAATGTGCCTATTTTGGGACCAAGCTAGATCCAAAACTTCCTGCGAAGAAGCTATGGAATAATGTTCGTAGTCTCGGTATTCACGGGAAGGACCCACCAGTTGCAAATTTCAATCCTGATGACCTAAACAACTACTTTGCTTCTAGCTCTGTGGCTGCAACTACGCCTGTTTACAACTTTCAGGAATACTTCTCTCATGAGGGTTTCTCCTTTCATTGTGTGGATGGATCCGAGGTTCTTTCGACCCTGTATTCCATCAAGTCTAATTCTATTGGACCTGATACTTTACCACCCAAGTTCGTAAAGCTACTAGCGATCTACTTGTCATGTCCCTTAACGCATATTTATAATTTGTGTCTTACCACTTCACAATTTCCCTCTCAATGGAAGCAAGCAATAGTTGTTCCCATTCCAAAGAAATCTCATCCCTCCCTACCTTGTGATCTCCGCCCTATTAGTGTACTCAATTTTCTTGCTAAAATACTCGAAAAAATTATGTACACGCAAATCATGGAGTATGTGGGGGAAGAGAATATATTGTCAGGCTGGCAATCAGGTTGTGAATCTGCTCTCTTAAAAGTCATATCTGATATTCATAAGGCTCTTGACAATGATCATTTAGCAGTACTGGTCCTACTCGATTTCAGTAAGGCCTTTGATTCGGTGAGTCACATCAAGTTAATCTGCTAACTAGGCACAAAATATGGCTTCTCCTCATCGGCCGTTAGGTTAATTTCTGCTTTCCTTTCGAACCGTGCGCAAGTTGTAAAAGTGCATAATTCTATCTCCGCTCCATTGTCCCTTTCCGCTGGTATTCCTCAAGGTTCGGTTCTAGGGCCTATTCTCTTCTCCCTCTATATAAATGACCTTCCCTCTGTTGTGAATAGCGCTTCTGTGCATTTGTATGCCGATGACGTTCAGTTGTACCTTAGTAGACCCATAGGCCTGGTCGAGGACTGTATTGCTCGAATCAATGATGACCTACAGCAGGTACACGAATGGGCAATGGGTAATGAGCTTGCCATTAACCCAAACAAGTCTTACTGTCTGCCGGTATATAGAACCGTTTTCCCTATATCTGATTTGCCTTCAGTTCGGTTGAATAATTCCACGCTTGCATATGTTGAGTCAGTTAAGAATTTGGGCATTCAACTCAATTCGAAATTTAGTTGCTGCGACTACATCAGCGCTTTGATGGGGAAAATTTATGGCAGTCTTCGTCAACTTTCTATTTCCTCCAGTTGCCTGTCTGTGGATTTTCGCAGGAAATTGGCGTTGACTCTTATCCTCCCCCATTTCAACTATGGGAGCCTTATTTTTAGCAGACTAGACTCAATTTGTCAAAGAAGAGTTACTGTAGCCTTTAACGACGTCATCCGTTATATTTATAAACTTCCTCGGAGCGCTCATGTATCTGCTCTTGCTACGTCCCTACTCGGTAGCTCTCTAGAGGCCTATTTAACTTGTCGGAGGCTTATCTTCCTTCATAGGCTAATTTACACCAAATCCCCTGCATATCTCTCCGAAAGCCTTCAGTTCTTGCACTCGAATAGAGGTCTTCAACTCCTTGTCCCGAGATGTACATCTAGGTACGGTGAGCGCTCTTACTTCGTCCAAGCTGCCCGAAAATGGAACTCCCTTCCAAATTTAATTCAGCGCACAGGTTCCGGCCTGACCTTTGCTAAGCTAGTCAAAGATTACCTTAACTAGTTATTAGATTGTGATTGGTATTTATTCTCAGATCTTAAAATTCTTGTTACATTGTCTTAATTAATTCTTAATTTTTTTTTTTTTTTTCTCTTTTGTTTTTAATTTGTTGTATTTTTTATTTATTTACTTATTTTTTTTTTATTTTTGTTCTTTTCTTTGGCTCTTTATCTCTAAGTTCTCTTTTTCTTTTTATCTTTTTATTTCCTTTTTTTTGTTTTTTTTTTTTATCTTTTTTTCTATTTATTCATTTATTTATTTATTATAATATTTATTCTTATTATTATCTCATTTTTGGTTTAATTTTAATGTTACTTATGTTTTTTTTTCCACCTAATTATACTCATAAGATTTTGTAATCTTCTGTACAAGGCCGAATAAATGTATTGTATTGAAAAAAAAAAAAAAAAAAAAAAAAGAAAAAAAAAATATTGCTGCTGTAGCCGAAAATGTTGAAGAAAACCCAGTTTTGACCATTCCTTGTCGTTCTTTGGAATTAGGCATTCCACAAACGTCATTAAACCGCATTTTGCATAAAGATTTGGGTCTTAAGGCTTATAAAGTTCAGTTAACACAAGAACTCAAGCCGTCGAGTCCTTGCTGATCACAATTGGCCACCGAGATCTTGTGACTTAACACCTTGCGACTTCTTCCTTTGGGGCCACGTGAAAGAGAAAGTCTACGCCAACAGCCCAGCGTCGATTCAAGACCTCAAAGTTGGAATTCGTGAGGCTATCGAGGACATAGGGAAGCCACTTCGCGATTTGGTCATGGAAAATTTCATGAAAAGGATATGGTCCTGTAGGCGTGATCGTGGTGGTCATTTGGCTGATGTTATTTTCCATTATTAACGGCATACCTTCCTCTTTATAATGAAATAAAGATCCGATAATTTATCTCAAAAAATTGCATTTTTCTTTGAATATCAAAATAACACCTCTTATTGGAAAACCCTGTATAATAATCAATTGTTATAACATTAAATATCCATGCAGCATATTTTAATTTTCTTACTTACGTTCCCATGAAAAATGCATTTCATATAATTTTTAATCTAAAGAATTCTATTTTAAATTAAAAGAAACCCAGACAACGCGCATTAAATAGAAATATGCGAGAAGCGTTAAATTACAATTCCCATGGGATATTCTTTAAAAAAGCAAGAAATGTGTTTTTCATCAAAACCATTTCCCTTATTATAGACACGTGAAATGATATGATTAGCGAAAGCAAGTAATTTGTGAAGCATAGAAAAAGTCAGTCTGAAATTCGATAGTCTGAGGATCGATCGTCGTATAGTAAATTGTAATCGGTTTAGTAATTTGTATATGAAATTGTTTTTGGCAATCAAGCGTTTCTTCTTCTTATTAAATCAAGTTGTACTGTTTTTTTACGTTCACCTTATGTGAAAATTATTATTCTTAACATCGCAACCTCGACAAACACTTATTTTAGAATTATTTTATTTTTTTATTTTTATGAGAATTATTTTATTTTTTGTGTTCAGTGGAAATTATGTTCTCGAATTTAGATTATAGCTGTGTTCTTTTGTGTCTGCAGAAAAGGGTAGAAGAAAAGATACACCAAAGAACATCTGATAGATATTCATAGAAGGTTTATAAATGAAGCAAACAGTACAAATAGTTAGCTTCAATCAACAGAACTATTTGTTCTCTCCAGTATAAGGGAGTTTTAGAACAAGGTACACAAAAGAACTCAGCTTATCTTTCTTGTGAGTTCTGTAACTTATAGACTCGCTATATTCTGTGTAAATTTAGAAACTTTATGGTTTTTTTAATCTATGCAATTTCGTTGGCTCTAGATATTATATCAACATCGTGTAAGTGCTCAGAGCAATGCATAAAAAATGTCAGTCAAAAGCGAGGAATACTCATGACCTGGTATACTTCACAAACAAAAGGTTTGTTAATACCTATGTACAAAAGTTGGGGGACCTGGCCTACCGCAGAAAAAAGTCCTAGTTACGCCAATGGCCTACTCAGATTAGCTACCATCAATATTTAAACAGCTTTGTAATAAACCCTTATGCTAAACCACACTATCAATTCTCATGAACTATTCATATGGGAACTGATATGAGCTGATATTATTGTGTAAAGCGGGCTTAAACAACAGGCTGATCTTACAGTACTAATAATGCTTTAGATAGAGTCGGTACTTGAAATAAAAATTCCACATAATCTGTGTTTTCCCTCGATACGAATTAATATATTTAAGTAATATATGTTATTTTTTTATTCGATAGTTAAATACATACATACGTAGAGATACTTAATAAACCTGTGAAGAAATATTTAGTTTTTAATTTTCGGAGTGAGAACCCCGATATATTTTTTTGTGCCTTTATGCTATTTCCTTCAAATAACTTCTTTGTATTAATCAGGACTACAGGAAACATGAAGTCGTGCATGTAAAATAATCCTGAATGAAGTTTTGTTTAACATCGGGACTATAGCATATATCAACATACCGCAAGTATGTTGTAAATTGGTGATATCTTCCCAGAACTGAATAAAGTTGGGAAACTTTTACTTTAGTAGCGACCGAAGCATAAAAGTAAATTTGGTGGATCTGACTGGGGCCAGCCACATATGTACTTCACTTCTGTAGGAATATTTGTTTGAATATCCTTAGGGATACAACTATTAGTAACTAAGTTTAACTCGTATTACTTCTACCCTTCCGTAAGTCTGCACTCTTGCAGCATAGCGTACATATGATATACAAGTAAACCTATTCCCATGCTTGTATTGTAGGTCTGCTTTAGTTGAGCTTTCGTTGACCCAATTTGCATTATCTCTCTGCTTCCGTAACATTCTTTTGGTGGGGAAAGTTTGAATAAACCTTTGGTTTGGGGCATCCGTTGAAAAGTTTTCCCTTTAGTGATTTTGGCTCTAAGCTCTCCCTTACCCATCCTTCATGAATAGAAGCTGACTTGTCTGACCGTATGTGAAAGAATTTTCACAAGTTAGTTTCCTGGAAAATTGTGTGGATATAGTTTGAATTTGATAAGTATGAGCACAGACTATGAGGAGAAAGGTTCAAAGACAAAAATGCGGAACTAAATGAATGAATTCCTTTAGGTCTTCCTCTGAACGTGCTTGTGGCTTACTATCAGAAAATTAAGATTATAAATTTATATTTTACTGTAAATAAAATATCTTTTATAAAAAGTTAATTCAGGGATGCTGAATTTAATTGCAGGAAATCCGGAAACCAAAAGCTGTTGAAATTTAGATTTACTGATCTGATAGTAAATTAGGTTGAGTTGCTCCTTTGATCCCTCAAAGGACATAGAGGAAACGGCAGAACTTCACCAAATCTTGCCTGCTATACCCTAGATGAAATTTATAGACTATATTGAGTTTGTCTTTCCGTTTGTATAGCATAGAAATAATGATGGTAGAGCAAAATGTATTGGACACTCACGCATAATAGTAAAAGTTATTTTGATTTTTGCATGTCCGTCTGTCTGTCTGTGATATGTATATTGTAAATGTGATTTAAAAAATGGGCTAAATCTGGCAATACCTTCTTGGTGTTTCCATGTAAATATTTAAGTTATTTACGTATATACTGTGAAAATTATCAGTCTTCGACGTTTTTATTGTACCGAAAAGCTCTTCAGAATATGAAATAGGTCATAAATAATTTTAGTGTCCAACGAACCATTCGAGATATCGCACGCTGAATTCTTAAAGGTTCAATAGACCAAGTTTTGTAATTATAAGGTTTTTATTGAACCTTTAGGTTTAAGATGCGCTCTGTCCAAATTTTTTTACCTAAAAGAATTTATCTTTTACGAAACCGAAAATATGAAGTATTCCTTGAGTTCAATAGACCAAAGTGTACGTTATTTTTTGTAACCATTTTATTCTTAGTAGTTTAATATCTTCAATATGTACTACAATAGACTCTTTTATGTTGTTTCCCCATAAACGGATGCTTTAGTATTTAAGAGTCCAAAATCTCAGAAAATTGGATTTAGAACCCTTGAAAATGACTTTGATAATTTTATTCTTAAAAGGCTTTTATCCAAGATTTTGTGCTTAAAGGTTCAATTTTATATGGAGCTTCCTATGGCTGTCATTTTGTATATAAAGGCAGATCTTGAAGGTCCAAAGTCATTTTGTTCTGAGTGCTTGACGAGTGAAGTCGTAACACGAGTGGTGCTGTTTTTTACTTTTTTCAGTTATTGATAATTTTAATTATTTAAAATTGTTTGAGAGAACATGGGTTAATCTTCTTGTCAGATACCTATTATACAGAAAATAGGAAGCAAAGAGAACAGTGAATCACCTTCACGTTATCTATCACCCTCAGTAGAACGGTACTATTTTCAATGATGCTCTTTTCTGTAAAAATGTATATATACTTTTTTTTATTAGAATTTTATATAAATGTTTTGAGAGTGATTCATCTGATTCATCAGAAATTAAAAGAACATCATCAGAGCCATCAATATTTGCCGAAAACTCATGTGATGATAAAGTTTATAGTTCATCTTATGAAAGCAGCTCTGACGAAGAAATGATTGAAAGCATTAACGCATTAGATTCTAATGGAATCAGCGTTTCTCAAGAATCTTCGCAATTGCAGCACCCACGTTCTGTCCACGGAAAAGAAAGGCCGATCCTTCTGTGTGGAGAAAGAAACACAAGTAAAGAAATACAAAAACGAAGGGGGGAAAGAATATCCGGAAAGATCCTTTAAATCATTAATTTGTGGAAATAAATGCCCGTATGAATGCTCTAGCCTATTTTTTAGAAGAAGATCGCAAACGAGTTCATGACGCATTTTGGACGTTGACAGACAAAGAGAAAAGGTTTTTTTATGCTAAATTTGTAACATGGCAGCAAGCACGAAGGAAGAGAACTGCAGCAGAAGTCTCCAGGAAAAGCAACACGTTCAAATATCACTTGGAGCTAAACAATGAAAAATTACAAGTTTGCAAATCCTTCTTCCTATTAACTTTGGATATTTGTCAAAAACAGGTCTACAATTTTTTTAAAAATAACTATAATATTGCATCAGGTTCACCACTGTCTTCCAAAAAAGGGAAACATGTAAAAAATCAAATTGAACCTGAAATATTAAATAAAGTTAAGCAACATATTGAACGCTTTCCTTGTGTGGACTCTCACTATCTTCGAGGAGATACCTGCAGGCAATATTTAGAATCCGGATTAAATTTAATGAAAATGTACAAATTGTACAAAAAACAAATCGAAAATCCTGTCAAATATTGTACATACAGGAAAATATTCAATACAAATTACAACTTATCATTTTTCAAACCAAAAAAAGATTTGTGTGATATTTGTGAGAAAAACAAAAATATGGAAAAATATAACGATAAAGAAATAACCATTTATAATAGACATGTGCACTTTAATGAAAAAGCCAAAGTAAGGCGTAATTACGATAGACAAAACGCGAATAGTGCAATAGCAGTTGTTCTTTATGATCTGCAAAATGTTTTTGCATTGCCGCGTGGAAATATCCCCAACTATTATTATAAATGGAAGTTTAGTATGTACAACTTGACACGACTCTGCAACTTAAATAACATGACATATTGCAGCATTTGGTATGAAAGCCAAAGTGGAAGAACCGGTAATGATATTGCCAGTGCTTTAATAAAGATATTAAAAAATGTTGTAAACGACAATCCTTGCATAACTTCAATAATGTTATGGTCGGACATCAAGATTTCTCTGAAATAAATACCTTGAATTTACTGTAAAATGTCAAAGAAAACCACGTCAAGGTTGACTAACTCCCGAATTACACTGGAAACAAATTCTTTAAAAAAAAAAAAAGGAAAGGGGAAATGAACTAAAAATGACAGAACTACTTTAAAATTGAAGACCGAAAAACAAAACTGACTTTAAATGAAATAGAAAATAAATGATGAAAAACAAAAATAAACTCTAAGTGAAATTACTAATAAAAGATAAAAGAAAACCGAAGAAAAACTACAAGTCCAAAATATATTATTAGGCACTGATGATAAATTGCAAATTTGAGGATACTATGACTTGCAAGCATATGTATATTCCTTGACAATTTGTTGAAAATAGAAGGCAGAATGAACAAATGGCCTCCTTTTTATAGAAAAATTCGTTCCATTTTCGCTATCTATAAAGTGAAATCTTTGAAAATTTCACTGAAAATGCCAAAGAGTTGAATTTTTCTTGTTGTCAGTCGATAGCAAATTTAACGATCTAAATTTTGATACCTTTGTCGTAAGAATTGATTGTCAATTTGATGATTTTAATCAATTTTTGTAATTTTTGGAACATTTGCTATAAAAATCTTGATTCGTTACGTTTCATTTCGATGTAGTAGATTTTCCTGCCATTTGTAATAATTTGTTGTCTTCTTCTCACTATGAGACTCTTTCGCACTCATTGTGTGAAGTGAATAACTAACAAATCGCGAATATAGCGTTTGCCGTGGAAAATATCGCGAAACGAACGCGACCATCGAAATCACGGCTCGATTTGACGTGATTTTGATATGTCAAATGTCACGAACTAATAAAGTTTGACATGTTTTGACGCTATCGCGCGCGAGTGTCAAGTATTATTTTAATGTGTTTTTTAGTGTGTAAGAAGTGTTTTAAGTGGTTTTTCATCGCTCTGGATATACTTCTTAACATCAGGTGAGCATAATTATGCATTTATTTAATTACTTTAGTGATTAATTTGTTCGTTTTGCAAATTTGTGGCAAATGTCAGGTAAGTGTTTTCGTGGCATTTTTTACCTTGTTTGTCCACAAAATATTTAGCATACGTGTAATAATTATCCTCTTTAATATATAACTTAATTTTTTATGTTGTATAATTAATGGGGAACATGAATTCATTCATGTTTTTTCATGTATCCAATTTTCCATGGCATTTCTTTATTTAATTTCAAACCTTCGCTGGAGCTTTTCGACCTGTGCAGTCTCCAGGTGCATGTAATTTTTATGTATCATCATTTATCAAATTTTACTGATTCTCTCCCTCTTTTGTTTCAGGTTCGCTGAACAGCAACTCTTAGTGTAAAATGAACAAGCAAAGTTATTATTTCTCGAGAAGACTTTTAAATTCTACAAGTTTAAACACACTCTTTATACCAATTGTTGGTTCATGTAGTTTCGTGTATAAATCATGTGTGAGTTCTGTAAAATTTTACAATAAACCTGGCCGATAATTGCATTGGCGTCGTTGTCCATAAAGCATCGGTGATGTTCGTAGTGAGTTGCAGGAGTACCAATCCTGTTATTTTTAAGTGCTTAGCTCAGTTTAATAAGTGTACGTGTTGTCATCAACTCGGTGAGTGTGGTTACAATTAATATTAAACGGTGTTTAATAAAAAAAAGTTGTTTAGAAAAAATACCTAAGTGAAATATTTCCAGAAATTGTTTAAAAATTCTTTTTCTTGACGCAATTAAAATTGTTGAGCTACGAGCGCAATTCCGCGCAAAGTTATTTGTTTGGAGAAAAGAAAAGGTGACTTGGAGAAGTTATTAAGTTTAATTTCTAAGCATTGCAAAATTTTTATTCTAAGAACGAACAGCTATTAGATTTTCATCGAAAGCAATTAATATCGATAATACTGGAAGATTACAACTATAATGGCAGAGCATTTAATGTAAATGATTTTCTACCACTTGCCCAACAAATTGTAACCTTTTTCCTACTTAATGCAAGGTATTCATCTACTCGCAAGATTTAAATACGTAAAACATTATTTATATTTTTGGGAATACTATTTTGTTCCTCGTCAAGTTAAAAAAACCCAAAAGGCAAGCTCTACGACAAGTATATTAATTTAAGAGCCAAAATTAAAAAAGTGAACAGCAAACATAAATGTGATCATGTAATGAATACAGAAGTTGAATTTGATGAAAGTGTTGCACAAGCTATAAAAGCAACTTCAACTAGGAATTGTAACGATTGGTATCAGCTTAAATATACCTGGGAAAGGACGTCTGGCACTTTTGAGCTTTCTAAAAGAGCATCCTTCCATTGAAAAAATCGAGCACCGTTATTCTGAATCAGGTCATATGCGAATACAAGAGCTGGACGCAGTTCATAGTGTAATCGACCGTCATTTAAAAAATACATGTTTCTTTAGTCCCGTCTCGCTACTTCGACTGATCAAATCTATGGATTACGAAAAAGTAAAGCTTAGAATCATGCAACTGAACTCAAATGACTTTTTCAACTATAACGCTGCAAGTATAGGTATGACTTTTGTCCGATACACTGCTACAAAGGAAATTATTTATGACAGAAGGGACCTATTCACTATCAAATATAGAGAAGATTATGGAGATGAATCTCCTCTACTAAGCGTTCCTATCTTTTCTACAGTACTTAGAAAGAAAACCCAACTACAGTTACCCAAAATTTCATTAACCAATGTGCCGGGAAAAGTTTCAAAAGAAAAAGTTAAAGATATCGAATCAATGTTGCCATACTTCCCAGAATAGGACAAACAATTTTACAAGGCTGTACTAAAAGTATAAAGAACAGTATTAAACATTCTTTAAAAAGATTGAATCTTGTTATGTTTTGTTTATTATTAATTTTGGTTTTGTAATGTATACTTTATAAATGAATAAACTTTTATTTACCATCAAGTTTAGTTTTCTTATGTTCCAAAAGTCCAATTGAAGCTAACTATAACAGCAGAACATATATTACCAGTCTCTAATATAATTTATTCTTAACTGAACAATATCCAAAAAAATTTCAATGTCCCATTAATTTCTCATAGTATTTTGTAGGTACAAAGAACAGGTCCAATATGCAATTAGCTATAACTTTCATAAATCTCCAATATTGTGCGTTTTTAAGAAGAATTAACTGATTTAAATATTTTTTTCTTATTTGAAACAGTAAATATTTCGAAATTTGCTGATAAAATGCGTTCTAATGCAATTAAAAAGTAACTTGAAACTAGTTCAAAACTTAAAAATCGTCTCCTGTATAATTTGCTTTTTTGTATATTGAATCCTTAAGAATTCAGCCAACGATATGTATTATGCGATAAACTACTTCAAAAATCAAAATTACATACGGGTGTTCATCTAGGGGTATCTTAGACCAATTCTTGATTTTTTACTTGTTAGTTCTCAGCTATTTCATGATCTCCCATTTAAGAGCGTTTTCCTCCATATCGATTTACCTGTACAATTGCGAGTGCCAGTTTAGTTCATAATTTCGATATTGCTATCATTATGCCAGAGTGAGTGAAGTAAATCCCTCCACTCACACATTGCACTTCTAAGTACATAAATGTCATGTAACTCAAATGTAAACTTTAAAGTGGTCTTTGGTATTCTCCAATAGGCACCACTTTTTCATAATTGAATCGCACGCATTACTAATAAAAAACTCAGAAAAATTTTTTAAATAACCAACATTTCCACGAAACATTTTTTTTTTAAATCTCTTCAAACTTCACTTAAAATATTTCTTTATTATAACGGATAAAAAACGATCCTTTTCATTTTTAATTATCCGCCAGATTAACTTAAAACAGTTTTCAAAACAAAACTTTAAAATTTTGCGCCTACTCTAGAAACTACTTTCCAGAATGTTACGTAACCGAGTGTTAATGAAACATGAACTTAGCGTATTAATTTTAGCTTGTGAATAAAGCTAGAAGAATTGAGAGTGGATAATAATAAAAGCATGTAAATGCCTAACTACAATGTGCAAAAGCCAACCTACACAAGACTTAAAAATTTGAAGAATGCTTCCATTTGCATGACATGCATTTATGGTTCATGACAATTCGCGAATCACTTGGCTCTTCTAAAGTTTTAAAAGATATTATGAAATACAGTAGTATATATATTTTTTATAAAAGAAGTGAAATTATGGAAAGTTTAAATAAATTAAAAGACTTGATCTTAGTATTAAAAAAGTTAAATAATTTAAACGAAATAAAGGAAAAACTGTTGGGCGAAAAAAATTAACTGAAATCGTGAAACGGCAGGGCATTTCCCACTTGTTTTCTAAAAATTAAGGATGTGGATCCGTAGCAATTCTACATTCATACTAGAATGAATGTCGCAATATTTAACACGATACTCAACTTCATAAACTCATTCCCAATGAAAAGTTTTAAGTATACGAAAAGCTACTGAACCTGAAAATCAATTACCTCTTAAATTAATGTACGTAAAATTTATACACTCATGTGACTTTAAAATGAATATAATTGATCCTTACCGGATTCTTACACAAGGAGCGCAGTGTGAAGTCTGATAGCGAGTAGACGTACTCTTCAGTCACTCCTGTTCTGTCTGAGTCTAATAGTGTACCGCTAATTCACATTCCGCATACTAAGTTATTTCTATTATTTTTTACACGACATAATATCTTCATATTATTTTTATTGAATTTACGCGTGAATTTATTGTTTTAAACTCACGGGGACGTGCTGCGGTAGTGATAACACCTATCCATAAATATGTCCGGTAAAACGAAACAAAATACTGCTAAACTCCAAGGGATTGTTGTACGGGACGTTATGAAAAATGCCAGTCCAGTAGTTGAGAACAAAGCATTGTCATCAGATGATGATCCTACTTCTTTTCACGAAATCCGAATAGTTTAGCGCCTGGATGCAATGCAAGTGGAAAAATTTATAAAACAACGAGAGTATATTGAATCTGCAATTGAAACCCGAATAGTTGATGCTGTGGGGAATTACAAACAAATGCTAGCAGGCTTGTGTGAAAAAGTCAGTGATCTCAGCTTAACAGTGGACTAGCTACAATCGATGTGTACCGCATTAAAAACCGAAAACGATGATTTAAAAAGGCACCAGCGTTTAACTGATGTCATCATCAGTAGAATCCCGGTAACTGTAAGCGAAAATGTGCCAACAATTGTGAAAAACAGCGCATCTGCGGTTAACCATCAGTTGTCTCCAATCTTTGAGGCTTTTCGCCTCATATCTCGCCGAATTAATGACGCCAATAAACCGAAGAATAATTCTTTTCCACCACCAATAACTCTTCGCTTGGCCAGTTCACTTGAGCATAAAATCTTCCTTAAATTGGTCCGATCACAAGGAAACATTAAGCTAAGTGAATTGCAAGTGGGCTTCTGTTCAGATAGTTCAATCTACATAAAGAAGAGCATTTCTGTTAGTACCAATAATATTTTAAGAAGAGAAATGGCCTTTGAAAGCTTCGTAAAATTCGTGAATTTATCGTGCGTACTAAAGATGAGAAACCTATACACATAGCTGGATTATTTATTTATTTATATATTTCCCATTAATTGCAATTAACATAGTGCTTAAACTAAGACTATACCAATATAACAATTAATGCTTGTAGGCCCACGGCTACAAGGCCATCTGGGCAGATATCTGCTGGTTTGCCGTTCTAGATTGCTTGCCTAAGTATTAACAGAAATTTTTTTACAGTGTTTTAAATTGATATTGTTGCTTGTTTACAATCATTCTTATATTTTATTTTTAGGTCTATTGCGAAACACTATCTCATCTAATCTGTACTTCTATGGAGAATTGTGAAAGTCCAGGAGAGCTGTGTGGCAGCATGCCGTGGACAAGGAATTTATGCTAGGGTAGTGGACATTTGCATTTTTATTGATTGATTTTACATATGAGATTGTTTGAAAATTACTGATAACAAAAACATTTTCTTTTTTAGGTTGCAAGCTTACATACTTATGATCTATGGCTAGACGTTAACGAAGATAATAAAGAGAAAGGAAGTTGACAGAGAGACATATTACAGTTTTGGTAGAGGCAGATAAAATGAGGAAGCTTTTGTTTTATAAAATTCATACATTTTGTGTTTTGCTTAATTAATGTCCTGAAGAATTTGTGCAAGATCATTTTTGTAACTTTTTATGTAGTTTACAATTTAAGGAGAAATGTTCTCATTAAGAAAATAAGTTGTAGTATATTTAATGCTAAGGTTACATTTCAATGTCTATATCTAATATGTATCTATATCTAGGTGTATCTGCTATGTTTTAAGAACTAGTGTGTAGTCCATTCTACTTTTGCATTTATCCTATTTTTCTTTTTTTAATTCAAAACCTTTTACTTATATTATTTATTTAAATTATATTTCAGGTAAAAACAGGGGAGCCCAAAATCTCTTTTTTTTTCTTTTTTTCCGTTTATAGGTTTTTTTTTTTTGAATTTTATTTCAGATAGAGAACTCTAAAGAATTCCTTTTGTTTATATTTATAGGTTTTTTTGGTGGAGTATATGTTCGTTTCTATACAGTTAGAGTCTTGCGTCCATGTTTCCATCACTTAGGAAGGTTCTCATAGCGTCCAGTAGTAAGTTAGTGTCCTCCTTACGATATGTGAGGAGTTCTGTTGGTTTCCTGGTGGTCCCAAGTTCGTAAAGTCGTCTACGCAATTTTTTGCAATTTTGCAGTAAATGGGCAGCCGTCATTACTGTGTTCTTGCAGTAAGGACAAGCGGGACTGGTTGTCTTCGAAAGATATGTAGCTTGACTGGCAAGAAATGTCCCAACCTCAACCTAGCAAACGCTATCATATTTTTTCTGGGGAGATCTGGCATAACCGGCTTGTCGATTACCTTATAGTGACTTGCTAGGAAGGTGTTTGATTAACTCCAGTTTGCGCTTCTACTGTCATGCTGTATTTTTCTGGCTTGTGACCTAATTGGTTTATAGGCTGGTGGGGATATCAGTACACTATGAGTACGTAGCGCACTCTTTGCGAACTCGTCCGCTCTCTCGTTCCCTTCTATCCCCACGTGGGATGGGCACCAGGCTAAAGAGATTTTTCCACTGTGAAGGGAATTTCTGATGTTAGCTGCCAACGGGTTCCTGTTCTTTAGATTTCTAATTGCCTTTAGCGAGGATAGGCTGTCTGAAAAGATGGCACACGTTCCAACCTGTTTGTTGGCCCATCTGACAGCCTCCCAGATCGCTGTACGCTCAGCCGTGAGAACGTCTGTCAACGTTGGCAGTTTGTAGCGAAAGGGTAAGTCTGGGTCTGTGTGGTTAGCCCATATAGCTATTCCCACCTGTTCTTCGTCCTTAGAGGCGTCCGTATAAATATTTTTGTCTGCATGTATGTGTCTGTAGGTGTCAGTATGAAGTCTTCTTTTGTTTTCGATGCCCAGATGTTCATAGCTCTTTTCGTTAAGTTGGATTTTGCTTGTGAGTACTCTCCAAGGGGGTATGTTGGGCTCCTGATTAAGGTGTTCTGGCATGAAGGGGATTGTTTTGAGGTTCTGTGGGATGTTAGCTATTACTCTAGCTAGGTTGGGGCAAGTGCGTCTGGAAGGGTTGCTGTTTAAGGAAAGGATGTCCAAGGTTAGGAATTGGAGTGGGGAGTTAGGAAAACGAATGGTTTTGAAGAAGTGTTTTCCGGCTAGCTTATCTCTGATTCCACCAGAAGGCTGGTTATGGGAGTTGTTCTAAGGGCACCAACTGCTATTCTTGCCGTGGCGTTTAAAGATGACTGGATTTTGCGGATTTTCGTGATGGTGGTGTATCCGTAGATGGTGAGATAGTAGTCGATCTTGCCGACCACCAATTGCTTGGCTATCCTTGTTGCCCTCTCCAACGGGGGCCCAAAATTCCGTCTGCAGATGATTTTTAACACATTTCTTCTGACAGATTCTGCGATGTTAGCAGTGTGCTTGGTCCAGTTAAGGTTGTGCGAGAAGGTCCGACCCAAAATTTTGAGGCTTTTTAGAAGAGGGATGGAAGCCAAATCGCCCTCAAAGGCGTTCTCTGCACATTTCCTTCTCCGACAGACGTGAAGAGCTTCTAGCTTATTGAAGGTTATTTTGGCCCCATTCATGTCGGCCCAGACTGAGACGACCCTCAGTGTTCTGTTGAGCACGTAGTTTACAAATGGGACCTCACCTGAAGCGTAGCAGATGATGTTGTCTGCATAGATATGGAAATAGAGGTCTGGGACTTTGTCTTTGGCTCTCAGATAGAGAGTGTATATAATTGAAGAGATGGACCGAAAGCGGAGAGCCTTGTGGGAGTCCATTCCTCAGGGTGTGTTCCGAGGAAAAATGTCCGCCCACTTTCACTTTGATCTTCCTATTTGTCAGATATGAGTTTACGGTGTTAATAAACCTCTTTCCCATGTTCCATTTTTCTAGTTGTCGGAGAATGGGGTGCTTATTTGTACGGTCGAACGCATTTTCCAGGTCGATTGACAGGACCACAGAATGCTTTCCCCTGTAGAGCCCGCATGCCAATTTGTGCGCCAGCTCCTGGAGGAGGGATTGTGTACCTCTCCCAGGCCTGTAGCTAGCAACTTGTGGCAGCAGCTTCTGTTCTAGGGTCCGCTAGCCATCAGCTTCTCTAGGATTTTGGATGTAGTGGGAAGGAGTGAGATTGGTCTGGTTTCGGAGGGGTTTAGGGTTCTTTTTTGAATTCTTTTTAGATAGGTCTGATCTCAGCAGTTTTCCAGATCTGCGGAAAGTTGCCTTGATCAAGGACTAGATCAAAGAGTCCTTTTACTCTGTGGAACCAGACTGGAGGAGCCTGTTTAAGCATGCCGAAGGATATATTGTCCAGACCAGGAGTGGTGCCAAGGAAGGAACTAAGAGTGCTCTTAATTTCTTGGAAGGAGAATGGATCTTCTGATGGATTGGGATTATGGAGTGCTCTAGTTTCAGGTCTAATCTTCTCGCTCAGTCCTTTCTGATCTGAAACTGGAAAGTACTGTACTGTGTTAGAGTAGTCTGCTATGTAGGTAGCCAAGCTTTCGGCAATTTGCTTCGCGTCTTGCACTATTTGGTCCGCAATCATCAGGCCTGCGATGCCTGCCTTAATGGGGCATCCGCAAATAGCTCGGACCTTCCGCCAATTGTCGCGCATTGGTGTGTCTGCATTTATGCCATCCGCAAAATCCAGTCAAGCTTGTTTTTTAGCTTCTTTGACTTCCCTTCTCATTTGCGCGTTTGCTCTGCGATATGCAATGGCATTTGCAGTATTTGGAAATCTTTTTAGTTTCTTACAGGCGGCGTCCTTGAGTCCGATAAGTTGTCTGACTTGTGCCGTTAGCCACGGGGGCTGTGCTTTGCAGGTGCGATTTGCCTGGAAGAAGCCTAGAGATACTAATGATTATTGGCAGGTGATCACTTTCCTTTGGGCTCTTCGCTACTTGCCAATTGGTTTGGTGCGCAAATGTTGGGGGTGCTAGAGAGAGAGAGGTGTTCCTCGTGTTTAGAATAGTAAGTGAGCCAGCGAGTCCGCAATCCTCCTTCCTCTCAGGTCGCTTTGCGGCGATATCCATAACGGATGATGCGCGTTAAAGTCTCCCAGGAGGAAGGTAGGTCCGGACACCTTTTCCACAAGGGAACTTAGTAGCCTTCCATTAACTACGTCCTCAGCCACACGTAGACAGACAGCACATTGAAAGGAATGTACAAGTGAATCTTCATAGCAATAGCTGATAGTGGCGTGTTCAGAGTTCTCAGGGTCGAGGGGATATCATCTCTAACCAGAATAGCCACTCCTCTTTGACGAGTGGTGGATGTGTTATATAAGTATGTGGAGTAGTTGCGTATATGGAGAGGAGGGGATATGGATATGGATATGGATGGGATGTGCGTTTCCTGGATGCCGAGGATAGAGGGTGAAAGTTCGGAGATGAGCAGCTGAAGGCTGCTCAGGTTAATGAAAAAGGTTCCAAAAGGTTCTCTGCCTGATTTCTTTTATAGACCATATTAGAGGGAAGGGAAAGGAAAGTGAAGAGGTGGAGAGAATGTCGTTGGCGTCAAGGAAAGTAATTACATCAGAAATTCTACTAACCTTCGAGCATTTCGTCCTCTGTAACTGGCAGTATGCTTTGGTTCGTGTCTAGTTGTTTGGTGTTTGGAGAGAAGATAGAAAGTTGATCGTGCTCCAAAAGAGGAACTGCAAGAGATTTGACAGAGGAGTTTGTTAACGTTTTCGTGGGATTTCGATCCGAGAATAAAGTTTTTGCCAACCGTGAGGGCGATGCTTTCGGAGAAGGGGCCTGTAGGGGCCATAATGTTGTAGGTTTTTGATGGAGAGAGAACTGGTTTTGTGTGTGTCTGGTTGTCAGTAGAGCTTTTTTCTGAGGGGGTATCTGGAATAGTGATTCGTTCTATGGCTTTGTGTTCTTCAATGTTAGTTTCTAGTGCTTTGTGAAATGTAGCTGTTGTATAGGTTCTTTGTGGCCTGGATTCGTTTATGTCTTGTCGGGTTTCGTCTTGAGGCGTGTGCTTTTCATTGCGTTTTTGCGTGTTAGCTGTTGGTTTTGGATTCAGTGGGGTATTGCTTGTAGCTGCACTTTTCTTAGGTGGAAGGGTTTCTGCTGGGGCTGGTTTTGTAGATATTGCGGCCTCTATCCTTTGATTAGAAGTAGATGGTTCGTTCTTGAAGGCTTGGGCAAATGATAGTCCAGGCATGGTCCTGCTCTGGCTTTCTTGTACCGGAGCGAGGTTACCATTTATGGTGTACCATTTTCTCCTTGCCTCGTACCTTGTGACGTGGTTGTCCACTTTGATTTTCACGATCTCCTTCTCTCTAAAAAGTAGGGCAGTCTCTTGAAAGTGTGGCTGGATTAATTATCAGGAGTTGACCTCGTATGAAATTCATTTAATCTGTTTTTTTTTACATTTAATATTAATATTTTTTAATGCAGCCGAAAGGAAAATGAGTTTAATGTCTCTATATAATAAAACGACGGCGACAAGAATAATAAAACTGGGACTAAGCCGAAAGAAATAACTCACTGTGGTCATAAACTATGGCGACAGAGATCTTTATGATTCAATGTAGGTAAACAGGTAATGTCCTTGAGTAGCATTCATTAGACGAGCTCAGGGAAATCCCTCCCGATCAGCACGTATAGACATGATCAGGTTTGTCTACTAGGCTTGAGGATCGGGTGTTGTAGTCCAATATACCTGAACGCAGAATGTACGTGAGATGGGAAATGTACGAATGACTAACCTTGTGGATGAAGTATGAGTGTTGGAAAATAATAAGGGCTCAAACTTAGTTGACGCAATATGTTTTTTTACAAAGAAGATTTGAGAAATAAAGTGAGAAAGTGCGGATCATTACAATATGCATATATTCTTTTTCTTGCTGTAGTAGCTTCTTGCTCTTTTGAATACTAGTTTATTGTTTCTGAATTTTTGTATTTAATTTAATTTAATTTGTTTTTCCTTTTTTTCTATCTTATTACACTTTCTTTTCATTTATTATCATTCTGAATATAAACATTATTGTTGTGAAGTTCAACCTATTGCTGCTTTTATTTCTATTTCTGATTTAATTTTTATTTCTTATTTTATTTGTATTTGTTATTTTATTATGCTATGTTCTGTGACTGTGATGTGCTTTGATCCAAAAATTCTAATGGGGCTCTTGATTCCAATATGCTGGCGCTTGTGTTATCTTTTGGATGGCTGACATTATATCTCCTTTGGATAGAGTAAGAGCCATGCTTAACATATTCTCGAGACAATTGGGTTTGTTGCAGGTTTGTTATTTCAATTCCCGCAGCTTGAAATATAAAGTACATTTCTTGTATGACATGTTCGAATCCCCTAATATTCGTGCACTTCTAGTTAGCGAAACTTGGCTGAAATCTCATTTGCACTCCAACTCCGTCTCAATTCCTAGTTATATGGTTTTCAGGAACTATCGCTCAGAACGTATTGGTGGAGGTGTTGCCATATACATTCACAAATCTCTTATGGCTACTGTTGTTGGCGGGTCCTCTGCGGGTCACGTTTTCGAATTCTTGTGTGTGGAAGTTGACTCCGGTGTTAATAGGTGCCTTTCGGTCGCTGTGTATTGCCTTCCTAGTAGTTTTATTGATACTGTTACAGAAGAGTTTCTGGATAGAATGTCGTGTCCTTCTCAAAGATACACTGACATTATTGTGAGAGGTGATTTTAATGTGGATGGTCTGAGTGGACAGAGTAATGCATATACCCAGAACTACCTGTTACTTACAGTTGAAAGGTTGTGAATAGTTTACCAAAGTTTTTTAATATTAATAACTATCCCCTCCGAGCAGCTTTGATCACGACTTTCTCTTTTTGTCTTATGGCTTAAGACTAAGTCCCATTAGGAATTCAGAATCCTTCCTGTATCGTGATTACAACAACATAGATTATCACCTTCTTTATGATGAATATGTGTATTCGCCATGGATGGAAGTGTTCTCACCGAACTCTGTTGATGACAAGGTTGATGTGTTTCGCAACCTACTTTTACGTCTTTATCAACTGCACGTCCCTCTTCGCCGTAAGTAAATAGTTCCACAGCGTTGTCCCTGGATCACGCTTGAGATACACTCTCTTCTTGCTGAAAGAGATCACCTTTTTAGTCTTTATAAAAGAACGCGCCATTCTGTCATTTATACTCGCTATAAGAGAATTCGTAACCTGACAGTTTTGAAACTTCGTAAGTTAAAAAAAGCACTTTTCGAAACTAAGTTAAATCCAGGTCTATCAACTAAAAAGTTGTGGTACAATATCCGGAAAATAGGTGTTGCTGGCAAGGCCTTACATAAATGTGATATTGATCCTGAAAGTTTAAACCAAAATTTCCTTTCAACTATTACAAATTGGTGTTTTCCGAGTGTGCCAATTGAAATTACACCTAGAAGTCATTAGTACGAGGGGTTCACATTCCGTCACGTCGATAGTTCTGAGGTTTTAGAAGCATTATACAAGGTCAAATCTACAGCTGCTGGTAACGACATGTTGCCCTCCAGGTTTATCAAAATAATTGCACCCTTCATAGGTCATATTCTTGCTCATATATTTGATTATTGTCTTATGGTATCCCAATTTCCCACTTCATGGAAGAAAGCTTTCATTGTCCCTATTTCTAAACGACGTAATCCTAACGGTGTTAACGACTACCAGCCAATCAGTCTTCTGTGCTTCTTTAGTAAAGTCTTTGAGAGGGTTATATATAACAAAGCGCCCGGATTTGTCAAACTAAACAGTCTCTTCTCTATATGGCGGTTTTCTGCGGAGGCACAGCTGTAAGACCGCTCTTTTAAAAGTTTGCTCAGATATCAACGAGTCTCTGGACTCTGATGAGTTGTCTGTCCTCGTTTTGCTTGATTTCAGTAAAGCCTTTGATTCAGTTAACCATATCCGTCTTTTATTAAAGCCCTAAACATAATTCAATTTTTCCTATTTAGTTATTAATCTTTTCAAAAGCTTTGTTTCTGTGAGACAGCAAGCATTTATGGCTCAACACTGGTTATCCACATTCTTAGACATGAGTTGTGGTGTACCCCAGGGCTCGATTCTCTGACCTTTTTATTCAGTTTTTACATCAATGACCTTCCCTCTATTGTTAAGAATTCTTCCATACATATCTATGCAGACGATGTACATGCTTAACTAAGTAGACCTATAGGATTACAAGAAGACTGCATATTTCAGATCAATGAAGATCTACAGCGAATACATGATTGTTCTCTTGAAAATAAGCTCCTACTTAATCCTAAGAAGTCAATTTGTATGCCAATTTACAGAACGAATATTGACTCAACTGAGTTGCCACCTGTGTCACTTAACAACGATACTTTACCCTATCTCAGCTCCGTGAAAAACCTAGGGGTTGTAATGATCTCCAAATTTACCTGTTGCATTAACATAACTAACATAATAGGCAAAGTATACAGCTGCCTTCTACAAGTACGGAGCAGTGCATACTTGTTTTCGGTTGAGATGAGATTTAAATTGGTGCGAACGCTTAGCATACCGTTCTTCACTTTTGGAACCATACTATTTTCGAAGATGGACTCAAGTTGCAGTCGAAAACTCAGCGTCGCTTTTGATGATTCCGTTCGTTTTATATACCAATTGCCCCGTAATGAACATATGTATATGTATCGTAACTCAATTCTGGGAGTCCCCTTAGATATTCATCTTGCTCATCGTGACCTATATTTTCTTCACAAGTTAATCTACAACAAATGCCCTGAATATCTTTTCACCAAACTGCAATTTTTACGATCACATAGAAACCTAACCTGCTTCTTCCTCGCTGCAGCTCACAATACGGTGAACATTCTTACTTTGTCCAAATCCCCCTCAAGTCGAATTCGCTACCAAGTGGATATCAAGACACAAGCTCCAGCATGGCTTTTCTTAATTTATTAAATTCTAAAAATTTGGGTTAAAAGTACATACACAGCAATCTTTAATCTTTGTTTGTCTATCTATTAAGTTTCTTTCTCTACTCTCCTAATCAGTAGTACCTACTGACATATTTGCACTATTTATTTTATTTTATTTTTCTTATTGGTTTACCAAAATACATTTTCTGTACGTCAAAAAGATATTGTAATCTTTGTGCAGTTGTACCACTTAAGAAATAAGTTATGAATTTATTTATTTATGAGTAATGATTCAGAGTTTGTACATAGAGTTAAGTGAGGAAAGGACGTAAAATTATATTAAAATGTTGTGAAATGTTACGAAATATTTTGTTTCCTTCTTATGTAAGTAAATAGTGATGATTCTGAACAAATTTCGGAATGATTTTTGAACACTATGGCATATAGCAAATTGTGCCTGTAGCATTGATAGCAAGAATATTACTATAAAATGGCTGGCAATTCCAATTATCGAGTTTAACTATGCATGATAACCATTTTTTAAAGTGATGCCAAATACGCTTTTACCTATGAGGATGTTGGTTTCTATGGCAGACAGAATGACGGAGGTAATGATGGATATGTACAACGGACAGTCATTCAATTATTTCACAGGTATCTTGCAGAAAAGCAGCTTTGGAAAAAGATTAAATAATAAAGAACTTCCAGTTCCACCACCGAAAACTTTACCTGGAACGGATAAAGTTATTTCAAACAATTTTGTGGAGGACGCAGCTTTCCCCTAGGTGAAAATTTAAAGAGATTATATTCGATTCCCGACCGCGAAAAATAAAACAAATTGAAAAATTGCAATCTTTTGTGCGCTTTCATCGTTGCTGGTTACTCCCAGCTGAAAAATATGGCTTAGTAGGATAGTTATAAAATTAATAAATACAAGAGGAAAAAAACATCTGTCTCGTTAAGGGCAGTCGTACCGAAAACGGAAGTTCCCGGTTTCATACCCCCGACGAGCCGGATGTTTTATGTTCTGATATTTATAATTTAATTTAGAATAGGTAAATATAAATGTTCCTCCATTCTCCATCTGACACCGATTCTAAAAATTGTGAGTTCGACTCCCGCCCGGATCTTTCAAAAGTAAATTTTCTCTTCGTGCCTCTGCCTGCTGTCTTCTCTGCCCTTTTCCATTAACCCAGATATACCTGAAACTACCTTTTCTCGAAATGTTGGTAAAACTTATATTTTTCTAGTTGTATAGGCCTTAGACAACACGTAAAAATGACAAAAATCCTGCATGTCAGGCTTTCAGGGAAACGACCGTCCTATATATAGGACAGTAGGATAATACATGGTAAATTATTATATGAATACTCAAACCATAAATATTCTGTAATCAGCTTTATTTAGAATATTATAATTGAAAAGGTTTACAAAAATGAAATATAATTATGCTTATGTCTAATTAATAGTTAACTAAATAAAAAAAATTATGAATGGTAGGTGCAGATGCTCAAACATTTTTTTATGGCATTGGCGACAACGTGCTTGTTTTGATTGTGGGACAACCAAATGATTTTTTTTTGTGTTTTCGACTATCGGCATGTCCATGTTGCGAAGGTCGGCTTGGTCCTCTGTTTCCCTCCATCCTATTCGACTCAATCAAGGCTTTTGCGGGACCTCCTTCCAAAACCTATATGATCCAACTTACCATTATTAGTTTTATATTATTGCCAGGCATTTCGATCATATGGATAAGCAGAGGCATGAACCACTTATTTCCCCTTATTCCAACGCGGTAATGAGATATTCTCGTCTGCTCTATCCACTCCTCCCATATAATTGTTACATATATCGACAATATGCAAGAACCGCTTTGCTGGCTGTTTAGGATTCACGCCAATAGCATTTGAAGCAATACTAAATATATTGTTATCATGCCATTTGGCAACTATAAACTTATTGTCCTGAGTTGACCTGTAATCCAAAGAACCTCGTTCTTTTTCTTCAACACTTTAGAATAAGTAAGAGGACAGTTGGAAGTCCTATTATCTCGATCAGTTCCAGTGCAACGAAGACCTTTATTAGTTATTTCTTCTATCAACGGTGTCCCGGCAAAGAAGTTACGGGAATTATAGCCTATAGAAATCAAGACGTCATAAAAGGTCACACGACGCTAGCTCCTAGGCCCAAATCTTTATATTTTGGATTGTGAATAGTCGTAGAGACTTGATAAGGTTCCATGCATAATACGTATCCGACGAATGGCGCCAACCCATGACTTGAAGCCATATCTAATCGGCTGTCCTTTGATATGTTGCTTGCAACCATGCTGACCATAATAAGGGATCATGGCTTTCTCAACGCTACAGTGTTCGTCGAGCGGAACAAATTCGAGAAACTTTTTGTTTTGTAGTGTCACAAGCGGTCGAATTTTTGTGTACTTGGCTTGAGCATCTAAATCATCGTTGATATGAAAATGACAAAAAATATGATCAAACCTGTCCCTGGGCATAGCAGAGCTTACTAACTCATATTTTGAGTCAAGAGAATTTTCCCAATACATTCGCCCTCGTGGCAGTCATGCAAGTAAAACAAGTAAAACGCCTATGAAACATTTCATTACCTCAAGGGTTATATCTACTACCAACAATGACATAACTCCATCATCAAAAAAACTTGAAACCATTCAATAGGAGTTTTTCTTGTATCGCACCTAAAACTTTCGGCATTCCAGAGGTGGTTTTTATAAGTCATGCTTTCTCCACGAATAAGTACATCTTCATTTAGGACGACGAGCAGTGGGTTCTTCTTCCTCGTTATCACAAGATATATCTTCTCCTTGAACGGATACTGCTGTTGGTTGAAGCAATATGTTCCTGGGCAAGTTATAGATTGTTACATTGTCCTCGTTTCCAGAATCTTAGTCAGTAAGAAAATCTGAATTTACAGAAGTAGGTAAAATACATATAACCCTTTCCCGATTATCTTCATCTTCAGAAATATTCTCGTGCGTCTAACATCCCATGAGCAGGTAATGGTCTGAAAACAAAAAATAACTACTTATTATCAAATCAATTTTATACATGGTAGAAAGTCAAAAGCTAAAACAAATTAGGTTATGTGTAAGAAATTCATTATTCGAAACGAAAAAAAAAGCAACACAATGAAAAAAATTAGCAAATAACAACTTTAATTCTTACCTTTTATCAGCCCTGTCTGTTGAACAAGTTTATTATACACTTTATGTCTAAATATTTCACGGAAAACTTAAAATAACTATGAGTTTATTTTCATTTTTTTGTAGCAGCTAACAATATGTTTCTTGCATAAAACTTGATATAATTTATGTGTCTTATGTGGGTAGGCAGATAATCTTTTTTGATTTCACTGACCTATATATAGGACAATAGGCTTATCTGGATCCACCAGTTTATTTTCTTTAGTTTAGGGCTCTACATATATGTCTTCGGTTTCAGCCGCCGGAGGTGAACTGTTTGGCCAAGGTTGTATTTCCTCTACCCTACGCGGAGACTGCGGTTTTAAATAATGCGCTGAGTTCGCTTAATATACTGGATCTACCGCATGACTTCTGTGGAAAATTTCCGACGTCTCCTCGAAATACCGGAAATTGTGTCGATCAGTGCCAATGTCCTCCTTTTTATTTTTTAAATTGTGCCTTTAAGCTGGGCTCTTTTCTGTCCACATAACAGGCAGTAAAAAGGTATACAAAAGAATGCCTCATACATTTTGATATGGGATATATAAATGACGTGAAAAGTAAAAATTGTTTGCTTCAATCGACCGAACAATTTGTCCTCTCCAGTATATGGGAGCTCTAGAACAAGGTACACAAAAGAACACAGCTTTAGTGAATTATATTTCCATTTGCATTGGCTACCACTATATCGGAATTTATTCATGAATATTTCTATTGAGATTTCTTCTCTTTTAGCAGCATTCCGTTTTCTGGAGTAGAGAAACTCATTTCTCTTTTCCCATAAATAGAAATTAAACGCAGCACAGCACTTCTAATCCATTTCTTTCCTGTAAAAATAATTTAATTTAAATTATACTGATAACAGTATTGGGTTACTGTTACTGATTTATCAGCACTGGTATGTCTGCGGTAGCCATTGAAATTGGTGAAATTTAACCTCTTAACGTAGGACGACGTAACATAATCGCACATTCCCAACCTTCGAAGCTATTCATCGGGTCACGTCAATCGCCATTACCATCTCATAATTTATTTATACCGTATTGACGTATAGAACTGAAGGATGATGATGAATGCCCGTATACGTGTGCTAGCCCCTCTGTGCAAATTGCATTGTTTAAGTGAATTTTTCCATTTAGTTCTAGAATGGTTCGCCGTACAGTAAAAAATAATATAACCAATTTCATATGCTGTTTTATTCTAAAGAACTTTTTAGTACACTAAAACCTCTTGTACTGACCGTTTTCAAAGTATGCGTAAAATAATGTAATTTTTGTTCATCACAATACAAAATCCTATGAAATTGATTATAAACAAAATTAGTGTCCCAAAAACCATTCCAGGAATAAATATGAAAAACCAGTTTAACATCCTCACAGTACGCAGTGTAGATGAATGCCTATATGTATATGGGCATTCATCTAAGAATTGGTCTTACACCAATACTAGACTTTTTCCTAGTCCACCCTAAATTTATTTTACATAGAATATGTATACAGTCAGAGAACAGTTCAGTGAAATCGCGTATAGTTATTTACTGATGATATATCGATATTTTCTTGTGAGGAAATGACAGATGATATTATAAGAAAAATAGAGAGTGATATGAATTAAATTAATTTTGTTTGGATATTATGTAAATCATTCTTTTCTATTGTTCGATGTATAGCATTCGCAGATTTATTTAAACCAAGAGCAAATAACATTAACCCAAGCACAAATAAGTTTAACACAAGCACAAATAAGTTTAACCCAAGAGCAAATAAATTTAAACCTAAATTCTCAATAAGATACTTCAATATAAAAACTTTCAATTTCAATTCAGATCAACATTTTATTATTTCATTTTGTCATTAAAAACAACTTCTTCAAACATTGACATTAATATGAAAGATATTATAAAAGATGAGATAGATAAAATTTCTGAACAAATGTTCGGTGCAAAGGCTGCCGTTCCATTGCCTTAGGGATGAGTTAAACCATATCCGTTACGTAATTGGCGCAGTCAGTCTGTGTAATTTGTTGCAGGCTTTCTTCAATAACTATAAGAATGTAATGCTCTCTACTTACAACACATAAAACTGGTCGCGAGTTCGCGTTCATCTTAGAGAACGATTGTTCTATTGGGTTGAGCATTGGAGAATAAGCAGACAAGACCTTTAGAGAAAAAGTCGTCAATGATAAAGCACCACGAACCTGCTGAGTTCGATATTAGAGTAATTTTAACTTTCTTCTTAGTTTTCTTTGAATTTCGACTGATTGCGATTTACATCTTTTTCTTACCTCCGACTCCATATCTTGGGTAGCTTGGGTTGCCATTCTCTGACACAGCTCATGTTAATGAATTAAAGAAAATTTTATAGATAACCACTTTAAATCTGCAATCGACACTGTTACTTCAAACAAACTGAGCACTTTGATGAGTGATGGAATCTGCACAAACTAATTGAAAAAAGGATCACTACATTTCTTAGCAATAGGGTTTTACTGTTATTTATTCTGACAATTTATGGGTTCGCGATGCTTTATAATTGACGAATTTTGCTCTAAAATGTTTCCCAATATTTGAAGCCTATTATGGTTTTTAATGGTTTTTAACGACAAAATGAAATAATAAAACGTTGCTTTGAATTAAAATTGAAAAATTTTCTATTAAAATATGTTATTGAGAATTTAGGATAAATTTATTTACTCTTGGGTTAAATTTATTTGCTCTTGGGTTAAACTTATTTGTGCTTAGGTTAAACTTATTTGTGCTTGGGTTAAAGTTATTTGCTCTTGGTTTAAATAAACCTGCGAATGGTATATACTTATAATAAGTTCCAACTAGTGTATTCTATGTATCAGGGTGTTTCCTCCATGGTGGTCCATAGAGCGGGAGGTAATAGTACTCATCTAATAAAACAAAAAATTGTACGGCATGAGGGGGGGGGGGGGCATATCAACTATTTAAGAATTACAGTGTGGTTAAGAAATTATGCTAGGTTTTCACAAAACACCCTGTATCCTAAAAAGCACAGGGTGTACGACCACAGTCTAAAGCTACTTATATGTAAAACTTCATAGCCTTTAAAGCGACTGCTCAACCAGCTCTGTACTACTCACCTGAGGAGTTATTGTGGTCTAAACTAAAAATTTCGGATTTTTTACCTTTTTTTATTTTGGTTGAACAGTCGTTGGAAAGGCCATGAAGTTCTGCATACAATCAGCTTTATATAGAGGCCGTACACCCTGTACTTTTTACGATACATAGTGTTTTGTGAAAACGTAGCATAATTTCTTAATCGCCTTGTCACTCTTAAACCGTTGATATGGTTGAGTACTATCACATCCTGCTCTATGGATAATCATGGAGGAAACACCCTCGATAATAAAATCCCACTACCACTTTTTCATTACTTCTTTGGCTAATGTTAGTGTTAATCATAGAATATTGTATTGTAATATGTAGTTATTAAGCTCCCACTACAGTCTTTCTTCTATTAATTCGTTTGATAAAATGTAAATGTCTTTACTTTGCTGTACTATACAATGGATATTTCAAGCTCCCAATACTCTTATTCTTTTATTATATGTATTTATGGAATGTGAGTCCACTACTTGACTGTCTATTTCTTGGCACGGGCACTCAAATATGTACATATATGTTTATGTTAATATTAATTAAAGAATGGATGGATTAACTCTTTTCACCTGGGCCCCGATAACTGAGACTGGACATATAAACAAGCGAATTAATTGTTTGTCTGATGTTTATTAATACTTTTTAGTTTCTATATATAACTTAGCGTCTATTATATTATAAAAAAAAAACAATTTTTAACACAGTGCCCGTTTGCATCTTCTTCCAAATTGCGTAGTTGGATCGTTGATGACGTCGTTGGTACAGCTTCTTGCTGTGGGGCTACATTTTGTACCTGCATCACCGGTGGAACCGAAGAAGTACTATCGGAGCCTGTTGTATTAATTGGCGCGTAATGGTCCAATTTCTCTGAAAAATATTCTATTAAATGCTCCAGAATGCTTGGAGCTGTCTCGACAAATACATGTCTGCCTACATTAAAACATAATTAAATTTAAGTTTATTTTTTATTTTTAACTTATCAATTGTTAATACAGTGTTACCCATAAAAATATGTGAATTTGTTTCATCCACCACAATCATAATATTATTATTAGCTGCAACACTAGCTATTTTCTAAATGTCAATTCCCAATTGTCAAATGAAACGTAAATCGACAACCCTCCACTATCCTTGTGACCGTAGTCAAATTTAGTCGACTATTTGCTATCTTCAAAGTGCAGAGTGAACGAAAGTCAGTACTCAAGTGTAGTCGTTAACTGTTAAAATTTGGCGGATTGAATGCACTCACTCCCTCGAATTTGTCGAGTTACTGAAAACGCGTCTGGCGTCTCCGCAGCTAGCTGGTGAATATTATTCATAAATCCCCACAATACATATGACACCAACAAATGCAAAAACATTTGTTAGCGTGAATCGCGCTATACAATTTTCTCCAGCTAAACAAAGATACAGGTATAGCATGCTGCCCAGGACATTATGTTGACTGGGAAGCCGAATATGATAGCACCGTTCATCTACCACGTCTGTGGAGCGAAATGGATATTCTATGCGTCCCTCTCCTAGCAAATAAAGATTTGGTGGACTACGACTGCTAGGAACCACTGACTTATGACAATGGACTGAGCGATTTGCTATTTCAAGTGGCACACATATTGTGTTTCTGTATATCACCGTTAGAGCACCCCTTAAAACTTTTACTAATTAAAAAACATGTAAAACTCAACCAATCAGATGAAATTTTACACACACATTTTAATCGCTTATAAGGAATTAAACTCATTCAGACTTTAATTTTCAAAAGTTATTTTTAACTAAATCCTGCGTATGGGCAAGAGAGACGGGGCATGGCAAACACTACCTTTACCTTATTCTTTCTGCCGTGATTGCATCTGCAGCCAATATAAAAACATCAAATGGCATAAGAAAACGTTTAGTAAGAAATATTTTGTGTTGGTATCTCCAATTCTGCCATAGAGCGAAAGAGAAAACCGTAAAGCTGGTCCCATTCTTTCTATAGGAAAATGGCAATATGTTCAGTCCATTGTTATAAGTCAGTGCGAGCAACCGAAATGAGGGTTAATTGTTAAATTACAGATTGTTTGATAGAAATATTTAATAAAATTTTTTAAAAATTATGAAAGTTTTACATCTCTTTAACAAAAATATTAAATATAAATAAACTAAATAAAGACCTTTTCTTCCATCATTACGTTCTATTGTAGGAAAACCCATATTTTTTTCTTCATTTTTCTGAACTTCATGAAAAGCATTTCCCCTTCTTGCTCCTATCTCCTACAGTACCGGTTGAAGTAGGAATCCCCGTTCCACAGTTGGTAATATTGCTGTTGTCAGCAATTCTGTCTACACAGTTGAAAATGATATCCTTATATGTATGGCTTCTTTTCATAAATCTTTGCATTTTTTTTTATCTCATCCCATACGGAACTCGAACTCATAGTTTTTACCACTACCATATAAGCGGTTTTATTTACTTTATAACTGAAACATAGAAATATTTTTTTTATTATTATTAAACCAAGCTCAGGGTATACCTTATGATGCATAGCACAGCATTGCAGGAAGGAGATAGGGAAAGGAGAAATTAGGAGAGTGCCGGAGGTTCCGATGTATATCGCCCTCAAACTATTGCAGATTGTATGCCAGATAAAAGACAGAAGATAGTAGACTATTCCACATTCGCACAGTAAGGAATAAAAAAGCATCATGGAATTTTGCTGTACGGCCAGAAGTAGTTTGCAGGGCAAAGGGATGTGCACGGTTTGCAGCGCGAGTATTGCGTGCAGGAATTATTCTTGAAGAGATCAGACTAGTTATTAAATCTAAACATTGACCATGCAAGTAGCGATAAAGGAGCGAAAGGCATCCAACATTGCGGCGGAGCTCGAGTGAGTCGATATGACAAGCTATTGCCAAATCACCAATGAGCTTGAAGGCTCTCTTTTGTGTAATGTCTAATGAGGCTAAGGCTGTGCGACCAGCCCCAGCCCATACATCGATATTGTATTCCATTCTAGGTCTAATGTAAGACTTGTAGAGGAGCTCTAGATTTGAGGGGCTGAAATATTGCTTACATCTTTTCAGAAATCCAACACATATCCATGCTTCTTTGGAAACAGAGAAGATGTGATCTGTCCAGCTTAACCTACTGGAAATATTAATTACAAGAAGCTTAGCAACGTTGAATCTGAAATTAATGATCCATCAAAGAAACGGAAGGGTTAAGTGTTGATCTTGTTTTAATGAGCTAAAGCAGCTTTGGGTTTGAGATGCATTGAATTCGCCGTGATTCGCTTTACCCCAAGCGAGCATTTTATCAAGCTCGTTATTCAATGACCTAATCATACAGCATTTAACACATTCGGTAGTTCCTTTGGAGGCCACTAGGGTGTCAAAGCTGTACATAAAATCAAGGGTACTATCTTCAGCGAAGTTATGGATGGGCTTGAAAGTAAGGGAAAGCAGATCATTAATGGAAATTAAAAAGATAGCCGGAAAGGTAACAGAGCCCTGGGGAACGCCGGCATTAAGAGGATAATATTCAGGTGTAGCACCCTCTAACACAACCAATATTTGGCGACTAGATAAAAAACTTGCAATCCATAATAGAAAAGGAGGGGAGATGCGAAGTGGTTTATGTTTGGCTAAAAGGGATAGATACCAGACTCTGTCAAAGGCACTTGAAATATTTAGGGCAACGGTTTTGCACTCATCAAAACTCTCCCGTGCTAAGCTAAAACACGTTACAAAGGAAATCACTATTTCGAGATAAGCGACTTTGAAGTTAACGATTATCATAAATGGGTTAACTGAGCACAATAGTTTGGAAATCTTTATGCAGCGAAGTCTGAGACTAAGGAGAAAAACTGGTTCGCAGGTGCATAGAGGACCGGAAAAGGAATTGAATAAATTACACAAAGGACATTATCTGACTTTAAGCTGTTTTACATGGGACGAGAGAGCTGTTCCAACCTACTGTAAGAAAAGTAAGTAAATCTGCATAGGGGCCTCCAGCTCGGGAGCCATATTGCCGAACGTTCTAGATACTTCATTAATCGAAGTGATTGCAATTAGTCGACAATTTCAAGGATCGATACCCTCTCCTTTGTTTGAGAATTGTCCGAACGTGGGCTGGTTTCCAAGCAGTAGAGTAGTTTGCGCAGAGGTTTAGCCAAGGACGAGGTACAGCTCTTAATTAATAGGGGCGAGAAACCATCTGGACGAGCGGCTTTGGAGACATTGAGGCCCTTAAAGACCCTGAACACATTTCTCACCCGGATATGTATTGGCTCTTGTAGATATCCAAATGGGGGATGTAAAACAGGTGGCTGTGAAGTGGGTGAAAGTTGAGAATTTGAAGCGAATCTAGCAGCTAAAATATTATGTTTATCCAGGGAGTCAACAACCACTTCACCATTTTTAAGTACCGAAGATATAGAGGAATTGGTGAAGTTGTTTCTGATGATTTTGACCAGGGACCACGAACCTCTGCCACCTTTGCGGCTTGCCAAGTTTCTTTGTCTAACATTCTGGTCAAAAAGAAATTTTTTTCTGTGGATAATGGACTAACAGCGGAACAGTATGAAAAATAATAAAAATAAGTTTTATTTAATTTATCCAAAAGCTCCAGTTAAAATGTTTAGATTTCATAACGACTTAAAATGAAAGTGTTAAGTGTGAAGCAATTAGAAAAAACATATTATAGACTGGTGTATGAGAATTGTCTCAAAAAACAGATAACATCGACTGATGAATTACATATATGTATTGGCTGGATCCCCGCAGTCGGCTTGCCCTTTATAGTGCTCTATGAAGTGCTGGGGCGACAAGCCAACTCCAAATTAGTAAGGAATATTTTTGATGCTTTTTAACCGATGTTCGTGCACTGTATCAGATGGTCAGAAGAAATTCTGAGATGTAGTTAGTGACATGTGGCATGGTAATAGCAAGATGCATTTAAGAGAAGTAAGTTATCTTTAACAAGTTGCCTTGAAATTGTATTTGTAATTGTGGACAGTATATATGTCGTAGACATTTTACGTAACTCAGCATTTCACGAAAAGTCTAGATACTTCATGCAAAGTAGACAAATAATGTAACGGTTTTGACTTAGCCCCTTTTTACATTATGTGTCGGAAATTTTTAGTCATTTCATTAAATGCTAAAAGCGTTTACGCCGATACTGTAATATAACCCCATATAACCAAATACTAGTAGTGGGAGATGGGTGATGGAGGGGGAGGTCGCACCCAGGCCTGCGACACACATACCCACACATCGCACATACACACACACCCATATACACACTCATATACACACGTACACACACATACACGCGCGGATAAATAAAATCAGTAGGAAACTGCTTTAGCAAAATAAAAGATAAAATTCCGAAGGAATTGGCTTCTAATGTGGTATATAAAATTCCCTGTGGGGATAGTACATGCAACATGTCCTATGTTGGAACAACAGGGCAGTATCTTAAGAATAGAATAACGAACCACAAATCGGATATAAAGTCAAAAAACAAAGGGAAGACTGCTTTGTCAAACCACTGTTTATCCAATGATCATCAGCCGGATTATACTAATGTAAAAATTTTATGCACTGAACATAACTACAGTAAACGCCTTACTCTTGAGGCCTTGCACATTCAAAGCACAAAAAATACAATGAACAGACGAACAAACACAGACAGCATACACACCATTTACTGCAGTCTCTTAGAAAATCCCATAAACTCTTTAAATACATAGAAAAATGAAAAGGAAACTGGCCGTTATGAATCTCTTTCGATCAGGTATTTACCTACCAGTTGAATTTTAAAACTTGACGAGGGCAATTCACTAAGCTTAATATTTCTTTTTAATTTATTACTAGTGTTATGTTTTGTGATTTATATTTATCTTTGTGTTAAAAACATTAATGTTTCAACAGATGTAAGCTAAAATAGCCCGTAAGTAAACAATAGACGCAGCATTTTTATTGTAATAGCAAAGCTAATATACTTGTGTAGATTTATGACAGTTCTTCTGAGGACGGCAACGATATTTGCCGAAACGTTAGGCCAATAAAAGGACTACACATGATTAATTAGTTTTTTAATTATCGTTTGACTGCTACACCCTAGAAATCAAAACACATCAGTTTATAAAAAATACAACAGTCGAGCATCAAAAGAATTTTAATTATATGTAGCATTACCACTCTTTTGAAATAAGGTACATTTACGACTGCATGTGTGTATTTGTAGCCTTTTCAATATTGAAATTTTATGTTAATTGTATTAAGAATTGAGACATAAATTAAATCAATACTGTATTCAAATTTTTAATCCTGATTTAAGTATTACTATTCAATTCGGTTTAACAAAGCATAGTTCTTAATTTAAATTGTTTTTTGGTGTTGTCATATAAATAATTCAAAATGTCTTAAATTTTGTTCAACAAATCTAGTGTAATCAATTTCTTATTTAAAGATCATCCCAAGATTTAAAAAAAAATTTATATATAAAGATAAAAAGAAGTTACCGACAGACAAATGTAGATAAGTCGAGTGGAAAATAAACGCTCAGCCTTGGGTAACAAGTTCCTTATTTCTTTCGAATAAACTGCACATCTGCTTCACATTTACAAGCATTCCTTAAGGAGAGTCTAAAAATGAAAGTTTCTCTTTGGGTTGACTTTCCGCAAGGACAACAAAATCGGGGTATGATAAACCAGCAACAACCCTCGCAACTCCACTCACTAACTATGTCTTACGAAAAAGTGCCAAAAGTTTCTAGTGAAATCCGTTAAACCTGAAAACTTGATCCAAAACTTTCATGAAATAAAGTTCTCAGCCCTGTATACCGTAAATGTAGTGTACGAAAGGAATAAAACCTTTTGGTTAAGCCGTGAACTTCTTTAACCCTTCAGCCAAGCTGCTTCTTGTGTTCCAGGGATATGTGAGTTGGGGTACGGTATCACCTATGAAGATATGTGATGCTATGTTTTGTTTCCAATTACGTTTCCTCTAAATTGAGATGGTGAAAAATATTTGATTTATTATATGTAACTCCTGCTGGAGTGTGTCTTAACAATTTTTCGAACTGCTAGCAAAAACTGAGAGCATTCAGCCTTCTATCAGCGTTTCAGTCCCATCTGCATTAAATGTTTATGGCAACTTTTGATTTAATTAATCATTTCAAGGCTTTATTTCAAATAAATGAGTTTTATTCTCGTAATTAAGTAAATATGCAAATAATTTTGAAATAATCAGTTGGTACTAAATATGTAAATAACACTTTTAATTAGCGATAATTAAACGGACTTTGCATACCTTTGATAATAATATTAATGAATAAATTGAATTAAGCTGACTTTATTATCGTATCTGTATATATATATATTATTATCATCAAATAAAGGCAAAGGTTTCTATAAGGTGTGAGTAGCATCCATATTTAAACCGCATAAAAGCCTACAATTTGAAAATTACCAAAAAGCATCCTGAATAATGTAAAATTTCAATTAGCTTTAATACTGTCTGCCTGTCTGCTTTTTAATTATGATAATTTTGTACTAACTGGTTATAATAAAGTACGGTCATGTAAGCAAAACTGCCTACCGAGTCTGCTCCTTAGCTAAAAGCCCACAGTAGTTACTTATTACGTTATCCACTAATCATCGCAAATTGTAAAACACTTCCACCTACAAAAGCAGCTTTCTCCATAAATTGCGATTTTAGGTACATGCTTCCGAATCAATAAACTATTTAAAACTAGATTGTCTCAAGGATACTTTAAACATTAACTCACTAATGTATTCGGGATGTTGTATTGTGGAATGATTAATGTTTAGATTGTTATTACCATTGTCGTAACCTTGTTTGCATATCTATATAATAGAGGTCGTTTACTTTTTCAGAGATTTAACATACATTAAATTGTGCTCAACAAAATTCAAATTGTGTGACAGGACAATCAAGACCAGAGGGGTGGACATTTTTCTATATTACCAACCCCATCTCGGATTAACTTTGGAACATCTATGTTCAGACTGAAAAACTGAGTAAGGATTCGGAACTACATATGTATTATATCACATATACTTATTCAACCAATCTTTTGTTTACGCAACTCGTGATTCATCTGTGTCTGGTATGAAACAAACGGCCAACAAAGCAAAAGAAAAGTTGAAAGGATATTACGTCTGTAGTAAGGAAATACCAATAGGCAGCTTTCAACTACAAAGCAACTTCTACTCCATTGCAATATATATATATATATATATATTTTTTTTTTGACTCGCTAAGATAAGAGTGGGACCATCATTGAGTGCTATTTGATGAGTCTGATAGATTAGTAGGCTTACGAGGTGCGAATAACGCGCTAGGATTATTGGATGTAGGAGAGATAAGATCCTTTTTTAAAACAGATTTAGCGTTAATATTACACTTTTTGTCCCAATTTTTTGGTTAGCATTGAGTCGCTCGATTTCTTCTACATATGTCAGATATTGACTATCTCTGATTAAACCGAGCTAGACTGTTGACAATTCGTACACGGATAGAAAGGGAGGAAAATCCGTATTGAGGGATTTGCATTTTACTATAATTCTTCTGTAAAATACCAATGCTCTCAAAAGTATTGAGAATAGTTGCATTAGATCTTCTAATGCTGTTCGAACCTTGAAAGATTTGATTTTCTTTAATTCCTTATTATGAATTTCTGGATTATATACTGTAGATTGATGTGGCTAGGCGTTAGACTCTGCCACGTGATACATGGACCATCCCACCATAGGCTTTGTTTTAGTAGTTTGGAGGCAAGAGGCCCTTTGAATCTGATCAGCCGGGTTTCCAGCTTCCCGGAACATTTCGATGTATTTCTGTGAAACGTTTCGCTATAAATGACTTCCAGAATTTTGGGTGAGTATTAAGCCATTCCCAAAGAATTTAAAAAAATTGTAGTCCTTACCAGCTTTGAATGAAATGTGCTCCACACAATTCTAGCCGTGGATACGATATTGTCCGTTCTGATAGCCCCGGCAACGAATTAAACATAAGAAAATAAATACGAAAATTTGTAAATTTGGTACAAATGTTTGTCCTGGATTAATATTTAACGGGTTAAAAGTCCTGAAAAATTCAAGGTAAAACAAAGAACGTCAAAAATTTTCCCCTCTACACTAAGAAAATAGATAGACTCAATGGCAAGCTCAGGAAGTTCACGGAACCGTCCCTCTCCTCCTTAAAACCGATGGAAATTTAAGGATTTATGTTTAATTTTCTCTTAAATTTGGAACAATTTGTTTCTTATCAATTAATTCTTTCAGCGTAACAAAGTTAATATGTAAAACAAGTAAAAAAGCTAGTGTTGGTCTATCGTAACACCAGTTCTTATGATAGCCTAGATGAATGCTCTATTGTAATTTCGTATAGTTACTCATCTACGCAAATTTGATTTTTGAAGTGGTTTTTGAATATATCTCTACAACCCCTCGTCGAACAGCAAAAATGGTTATAACCAATTTTATAGGATTTCATATTCCGAAGAACTTTTCAGTAAATTAGACCCGTATAGGACTGATCGTTTACACAGGATATGTAAAAATCCTAAATTTTTAAATGGCCACAACAAGAATGGGATGCCCGATTTAGTCAATTTTTGAAATTATATTTACTATTTTTATGAAAACACTATGCATTCTCAGGCAGTATCCAAATATGTAGTAAATTTGAAATTTTTGTATGGCAACCGTACGAAGGACTTGCCCGATTTGGCCCAATTTCGAATATAACTTTATTTTTTATTTTTTTAATATGTACAAAATTGCAGCTCTCTAAGTATACACGTTCTCGAGTTATCGTGAGGACGGACAGACAGACGGATGGACATGTTATGTAAGTACTTCCAGTGAGTCTTACTGGACGTGCAGTCCATCCTGTCAGCATGAGCTGACAGCTCACTCTCGTGATTAGCGATATCACAGGGCGGCAAGCTAGAGCCTCGACTTGTGCGGAAGAGTTATAGCGGGGGTCACCTAAAACCTGCCGCCGATCACGAACCATAATCAAAAGGAAATGCATGCCTATTCAAAACGAGAGGCTCCACATCCAGACCAGGGGCCGGGGAAATACTCTGTGATTATTCGTCTACAGGAAGTAAGTCGGATGTTTCAAATTATAGGCCCATTGCCAACTTGTGCAATATTGCTAAAAATTTTGAGCTTTCATCAGTGACGTGCCCTACTTTCACTGTAAAGCATTCTTGGAATCTTTCCAGCATGTTTTCTTAAAAGCAAATCAACCACGACTAATCTGTTAGAGTTTGTTCACTACTGCATACCAGCCATTGAGTGCGGTAACCAGGTTGACTGCGTCTTCACTGATTTTAGCAGGGTCTTTGATAAAATTAATCATGGAATTCTAATCCACAAGCTCTCCATTCTTGCCCCCCCCCCTTTCTCGTTCAGTGGTTGTCTTCTTATCTGTCTAACCGTATGCAGCGTGTTATATTTCGCGGAGCACTTTCTGCTGAGATAGCTAATATCTCTGGTCTGCCTCGAGGTAGTATTCTAGGCCCACTACTATTTATTATATACATCAATGATGTATCCATGCTTTTACCTAATTTCAGAATAATTTGTTATGCGGACGATAGCAAAATATGTCGTGTTGTTAGTTCTAATGATGGCTGTGCCCTTTTAAACGTTGAATTGGCCATTTTTCATAAGTGGAGTTCCAATAATTGTCTTCCTCTAAACGTTGATAAATGTACAACTATGACCTTTGCTTTCAATAGGTCTTCTGTTTATTTCAAGTATGTTCTAGAAGGGGGTTCTTTATCTAGGCTTGACAAAACCAAAGTTGTAGTTGTGATACACAATTCTCGCCATTCTTTTGAGGATCACGTCGATTACATAACCATTGGGGACAATTCAATTTTGGGATTTGTTAAGAGATGGTCTAAGGAATTTGACGACCCTTACATTACTAAACTTCTTTACTGAACCTTTGTCAGATCGATACTAAAATATGACAGCCCTGTTTGGTCCCCTTACTACCAAGTTTAGATTATTCGGATTGAAGCTGTTCAACGCAGATTCCTCCGATGCGCACTCCGTGGCCTTCCTTGGAGTAACGCTTTAATTTTACCTGCCAATATAGATCGCTTAAACTTGCTATCCTTCCAGACGCTGGAAACTAGACGTAATATCTCTAGAATTGTCTTTATTTTTGATATTTTGAAGGGAACAATCAATTCCCCACCTATGTTAAGCTCAATTGGTATATCAACTCCGACCCGTTCTCTCAGAAGCCACAACTTTCTTCACATTTCTTACCATCGAACTTCCTACGGAGCGACGAACCTTTAACTGCCATGTCCCGCCTCTTTAATGAACATTTCGACAGTATTAATTTGAATTTTTCAAGACTGCAACTGAAAAATTTGCTCAAATCGGATATTAGTTAAGTTTATTTCTTCTTTTGTTTTCATTCTTTTACATTTCGTTTTTCTCTTTTACATGGAATGACTTCTTTTGTAATACTATGAAGGCGCAGATGTTCTGCCTTCTCGCTGCTTGTCCCAACCACCCAATGACACTGAAGGCAGAATATTTTTCTAGTGTCCCTAATTATGACCTGAAATCAAAGAAGTAGCGGACCTATTCGACCATCATCCGGGAGCGTGAGGGATGAAGAAATACTATCAATGCATCATTACTACGTTACAAACAATTCATTTATTTAGACTAAACTGCAGCCTTTTTGGTTCCTACAATGGGTTATGGCTCTAAAGAACAATAATTTTTTTAAATTTTTAAATTTTCAATTCACCCCCGTAGTAGTACAGATGCATATTAGGGGTATTCACTCTTTAATGTATCAGTGTAACCGACGTAAATATACATCAAGAATTTCCAACAAAGAGTGAACACACTCTTTAGCCTTTAGCTTACTTCGAAATGTAATTATGGGAACAGGGTGATAAAATGGGACCGTGGGAGCTCTCCCCGGCCCCGGAAAAATTGAGAAAATCCTCAAAATTCCTAGGATTCATAGTTATCCTAGAAAGAAAGAATTGTGAAAATCCGGTTAAAAATAGCTGAGGTAAAAACGAAAGTATCTCAATTATTTATGAAAAGAATGGCTTAAATTAAGGAAATGCCGGTTTTTTAAAGCGTTTTTTGACCGTTTTGGTTGTTTCTCAAGATAACAGCTATTACTACTTAATTATGCACTATTTCAGTATAATGTCAGCAGATAAAATGAAGCCTGTTTTGTTGGGAACGTTTATTTTCAATTAGTTTTCCGCTCAGGCTAATAGTTTAGGAGAAATATTAATAATAGTACATAGAACAACCTCCTTTTACGGCAATCTTTGCCGCTTTTTGCAGTGACAAAATGTAAAAATTTACAATTTACCTTTACGGAATAAGAGTGGTTCGGAAGAATTTTTTGTAGAGATGAAAAAGTTTCGTAATCGAACATAAATATAAATATAAATAACTCATATGTAGTAATGGCGTATATGGGACACAGATCGGGAAAAACAGTGAACTTCGGGAGTAACAGCTCAGTGCGGAAATACCTCGAATTGAAAATAAAAACATTCTAATATATAGAAAATTTTATTACCTTTAATTTAGATGCAAAATTTTTTCTCTAAGGGCATCCCTGATGATGCAGGGTCCGACAAAGTAAAAAAGTGGTTTTCAGTTAGTTTTAGTTAGTTAGTTAGTTTTAGAGGGTGGAAAAAATATACTATGGAGTATACCGGATTGAAATTTAAAAAACACCATTCGATAGAGGTTAGCGGGGGCTTTAAATAGACGCCCCACATGTCATATTTGGGGTTTGAGGAGGGTGGGGGTAACAACCCCGCACCCAAAAACTACAGACGAATATCAAGTTCGTTTTTTGAACGGTGCTCTCTTCATTCCGCAAGAAAGGTTCAAATTTTGAAAATAATTAAAGCTAATTTCTGAACTTCAAATACTATTATTAAGTAATTTAGGGCGGAAAAAGAAAATCGATCGCACCAATTTGTGTTTGGGTGATGTTTTATTAAGTTTTCAGTTTCATGCTCTTTGATGAGCCATTACTGATGTTTTGGGCTCACAAATTTGCAATACCTTTTTTTGTGGGGAAAAACCATGATGCGGGTAGATGTAAATTGAACACCCTGCTAAATCAACCGAGTACCACCTACAAAAAATACGAGTGCACCAGTCGATAGTCCTCAAAAGGATCTTTCATTTGGCACACTGGATATTTTCCTAGGACACTCCCCTACCCAGCTGCACCCGCTGACATTTGACGTTGAATCTCAGCTCCTAAGTACAACTATACAACCCGGTTTACACTGCCAATTTGTGAATGTAAACATACAAGACCCTTGTATTGCATTTTATATGCATAAGACTTGTATGACTTTATAGGGTTGTAATCAAATACATCTTTTACAACGATACACTCTTTGATACAACATTGCGTGAATACCCCTAATATGAAATAAAAACAATAAAATTCCATTGATAATGATACTTCATTATTGTTATGTGCCTGCTCTCTAAATATGATCATCTTGTGTATGCCTATTAAAAATTTCAACATTGTAATGCATTTATAAGGAAGTGTGCATGGCTTTGACTAATTCCGAACAACCAAAAAGGTTTTAAATATCATGCACTGACCATTAAAATTCAATGAAGTGACACCCTGACTTGGTGCATCCAATAGAGCGGCAAAAGAAAAAGAAAATATAAATATTACTCACCCCGGTTCCATTCCTTGAAGGCCTTCCGGAGTTGAACGCAGGTTGGTTGAAAATCAATTTATAGTACCACCGTATCTACTTCTTCTGTTGGGCGAACTTTACATCACTACCAGGAAACTATAATCCTATACTATTGATTAACTTCATAAAAGACTTCTACAAGATCACTGTGATAACTAATCGGCCTCCAACATTCTACAGTAATAATACTAATTCTAAAAGAAAACTGATTCGCACTAAATATCTGTTAGGTACTAACTCATGTTAATCTAGCGTATATGGACAAGGTAATGTATAGAATTATGTACTGTATAACTAAAATTCCTAAAAAAGACGTAGCGTACTGTTCAATGACAAGGATAAAGACGAAAATTTGAGCATAGCTGGCTGGTCATAACTCGGCCTTATTAAGATTTGATTGAAGTAATTTTCTTGTTAGTGCTGGTATATGGAAGATTTGCGTCATTTAAACCATAATTATGCATTAAGGATAGTGATTTAAATCCCGTATGTAGTGTTGCCCTGCGTGCGCTTGCATGATCTAATACCCTGTTGTTTTGATCGCCTAAAAACGTCGTAATCCAGCACTAGATGACAATTACACGTGGCGAAAAATTTTCACCTTGTAGAGCAATCTATTTTGTGCTCCAAAAAAATGGGTAGTAATTGTCTTTCGCCTACTCGAATAGTTAACAAAATGTCGAGCAGCTTATCCTTGTGGAATAGATGTAGACGTCAATTTAAATAGCGTTTCAAGCGGGGTACAGCCAATTCTATTGGGCAACAAGCCAATCTGTAGTTCATGATGAGATGCCTATCTTGAATGTGGGTTTTGTTTGCTGTTGATTTGAATTATTATCTTCCTATTATTACTAGTTGAGAACGACATATTCTGATATAATAACTTTTAATAAGTTTTTAATTTTTGTTGGCCTAGCGGCCTCAATTACTATGCGCTCCTGTCCGCCATTTTCGACGAGGAAGAATTTGGTTCAAATTATGTGGGATAAAATACAACAGCTGTATAAAAATTGGCACAAATAACAAAGTCTCAAATTGCTTACCTGCTTGTTTCACGAGCATTCTCGTGGAACTTTCTTCGACGTTTCACCGTCCTGCAGCTTTTTTACTTTCTTTCCCAACGGAAGTTTTGCTTTGTTCTCCGTAATTCGTCTGCTACTTTTCTCTGCCTATATTTCTCTTCTAGTTTTTTCGCCGTGTGGAATCGCGCTAGCAATGAAACCATATGCTGTAGCATGCTGCCTCATGTATCTTCGAACATAAGAGACAGACGGACGGACATGCAAAAATCTAAATAATTTTTAAATTTATGAATAGGTGTCCAATCTATTTTGCTATAACATCATTATTTCTAGATGTTACAAACGGAATGGCAAACTTAGTATACCCTTTAGATTTCATCTAGGGTATAAAAAAAGACATTATCCCAATCCCACCAAATATCTTCTTAAATTGTTACCCTTGGCTTTCTTTATTGGTCGTACTACTTACAGGCCATTTGCCTTTGAGCACAAAAGAGAATTATTTGCAACAAATATCTCACGAACACCAAGAAAAATAATACACAAAGAAAACTTTTTTTATGTGACATCGCAAATGTATTGGTAACACCTCATATACGGAGACGAAACAAGAAAGGCCTATCGAGTTATCACTTAGCAGCCATTCAAGACGTGGAAGGATAAAATCAAGAGCTGTCTTAATCATTTGAACCTGCTTCGAAAATATCCAAAACTTTTAAACAGTGGTGTGATAAAAGCAAACGCAATGTCTGCTCTGAGCACTCTGAAAAAGAAATTTATTTGTAGTACTTATCTGTAAATAAATATGTAACAAAAGTTAAAATACTGAAATACATAATTCTGCCTGTTGCATTATTATTGTCTTTGTTTTCTTTCATATGCCCCCGTGTCTATTGGATACTACTGGTCAATTACGTTACAAAAGAGGGTAGTTAAGTGTTAATTCCTTTAGTACTAGAATAACAGGTCTATTAATACAATGTAACGAAGTAGCACAAACTAAATACGAAGCCGAAAATCTTGAAGTGGTAAAGCAACAAATAGAAAATTTTGCTATGGCTTGCTTGAAGAGTGGTGCAGCTAATCCTAATCTAAGTGCCATCAACTTGCGTTAAATGAAAACTCTCTGGAGAATCTCATTCAAAATGCAATAGATATTGTTCAGAATTCCTAAGAATCCTGATATTATTATATTAGCAATATTAGCGAAATTGCATGTAAACACATGTACATACTGACCTAAAGAAAAGATAAAAAAATTTCACGTCGAAATTGTAACAATTTCGCAGAGAGATGAGCCAGATAACTATCCACGGGCAGTACATTGCATTCACCCATGGTAATTTTTTTTGTCGACCTAAAGCAAGATTGCATCAGAAGTTTAAATCAACAACGCTGCAGTGAAGTGAGGTAACCAGAAACAACTGTACATGGGTAATACACTGCATTTGTCATGATAAGTTGAAAACGAATATTTATACAAAAAAATTTGAGTCAACAACAAATTTCTGATTGAATAGAATTTACAAATAAGTTTTTTTTGTTCTTTTGTTGCATTTTAAACAATATAAAATGAAGTGCAGCTCCTAGCCAATTTGACATGCGCCTTTCAATGCCGTTCTTTGGTGCCATGAGCAACCCATGGCTATATATAAATCGGAATCTGACTTGACTCGGTCTCTTTTTTAGTTTGGCAGTGCAGTGATCAATGTGGTAATCTATTTCCTACTGTTCTTTCCAAGTCCTTTAAATTTTATTAACATAAATCACTTTATTACGGGTCCTGACTGTAATAAAGATTCTTATTGCGGGTATCGACCGAATAAGAAATTACTAACACAAACCACCTTATTACGGGTCTCGACTGTAATAAAAATTCTTATTACGGGTCTCGACCGAATAAGAAATTTTTTAACAAAAAACACCTTAGTATGGGTCTCGACCGAATAAGATATTTACTAACATAAAACACGTTATTACGGGTGTTACAAACATACCTCCACCCACAATTTTAAGTATGTTACATACATACCTCAGCTAAGAAGGTCTAGCAAACATTATTACATATGTACATACCAACGTCAATTATCGAGGAAATGCTAGCAAGCGCAAGCATACATACATATCTAAGTCATTTTTCAATGAACATACATACCTACATCGTTTTCATTGCATTATAATTCCACTCGTTACTGACCTTCTCCAATTATTTAACCACTTAAGGAAATAAGTAAAGGTAGATTGATTGACGCAATACCATGCGCGCAAAGACTCGCACGTTGTAATACGATAACCTTGCGCCAGCGGTAGAACACAGGTGACCAAATGATGGTTCACGATTTTTGTATGAAGAAATTGATATTTATGTAGGTATGTATGTAAATCATGAATATCACGATGAAAGAATAACAAGCGGTTAGCGTTTCGCAAGATTAATGCGATATGTATGTATGTACGTATGTAGCATACGATAATGTACTAGCAAAATATTCAGCATGATTCTAGTCAGAGGAAAATATATGTATATATTGTTGCAATGCGCTAAAATAAATTGAAAAATATATCAGCGAAATAGAAAAAAAAACACATATAATCTAAAACAATAAACATCAGTTGGAACTTACCTGATGTAAAGGATTGACAGCGCTTGAATCGAGAGTCCAACTACCACCCAGAAAATACGAAAATAATGTGATTCTGAAAAAAAATATTTTAAGGTAGATTAGTACAAGATAAGTAGAATTAATTAAGCTAAAGGTCAAAACAAAATGTAATAATTATAGAATTATTTAATTAAGTTTAATGAATTTGTTAAAAAGAAATTTTTGTAATAGATTTTAAAGAAATTTTACCTAATAATTAGAAGAACTCAGTCAGAAGGAAAACGTTCAAGCCCCTTCCGGACCGGCGATTTTTTTTTAAGGACAACGATCCTATAGAGGAGAACGGAATCGGACCGCATTCTTCTTGTGATATTCCTACTGAGCGAGTAAAATAAAAAGAGTTGATTAAGTTTTTTTTTAAAGGTAGCCTAATTAGTTAAAGATTAAAAAGGAAAAACAAATTAAAAACTTTTGTGTAATCAGAGAAAATCGTGGTGTTTTTGGTTAAAGGCGTTCTATTTTTGCGTGGGTAATCGTAGTTTTTGGGTTACGAATTTTGGTGAATACCTCTTAGAAACTATTAAAGGCCGAATTAGAGGTGTTCACCTTTGTGTACCATAAATCATCAGCCCTCCCGGGCGCAGGCCTTAAAGCCCGAAACACAGAGTTCATAAATTGGGTCGACCACTGAATTTATCTCGGCACTTGCGAATGTGAAAGAATTCAAGTTAAAATAAAAGAATCGAATAATTAATCGCACCCAACAGATCTCCAGTAGAATTATTTAACAAAATTTAGGTGAATTCTATTTAGTAATCAGAAAAAAACAACAAAGCACTCAGAGCCCCGAAGAAGCCCTAACTTTTTGGAGCCCCAATAGCTCAAAAGCTTGGAGCTTTCACTTCCCTTCATTAGGGCAAATTTAGCAACCGACCAAATACAGTCACACCAATGCTTACACATAAGTAAAAAGCAATATAAAAGCACAAAGTGTTATACTCACCTATTATCCGTCATCTTGCGCTGGCTTACCCGAAATCCAGCCGTGAAACAAACTTTAATTAACAGCTCCCTCGATGAAGATTGCCAGCTTGTGAAAAATCGAGAAGGAAGGGTATTCATTATAATAATTCCTTACTTGGAGCCCTACAAGCCATATATCCCGTAGATCACCTACAGGTGACGCTCGGCCACACAAAGGCACCCACTATCACGTTAGCTATATACGGATCGATTTAGATTTTGCCCCATCGCATTCACTTTGACACTCGCACTTTAAACTATCAGCGAAAAGCGAAATTTAATTAATTCTACCAAATTATATAAACCGAACTACATTAGGTGAATTCTTTTTTATCTACGCTGGCACTACTTTCTTTCGAGCCTTGCCACGGACGAGAGATTTTACTATACTGGCTAGGTGCGGTAACTAACGCTCCCACTGCCTGCCCCAACCACAAGTCAACAGAATCAACATTCATTAATATTGCGGCTACCCATCTGTCTCATTCACCAAAGAAGCTGCGCACGCTCGTCATTTATTACAAAAGCGGGGAACTGCACTGCAAATCTCACGCGACCCACAGATAAACGGGGGAGAGCCTTCCAGTAAGCTGTGGACAAGCTAAAAAAAAACAATATAACTTCTAAGCTCAGCTGTTCGCCTGGAATCTCTACTCTACATTTGTTGCTGAGCTACATTTGAAAAATTCAAGCAGTTTGTTGTCGCATCATTGTTGCACTTAGTAATAAAAAAAATTCTCCCTCTCGAGCCAAATTATCACATACCAAGGGCTAATTTGTAACAAGATGTACAAAAGCGACGAGTACCGCAATTTGTTTATAAACGGTGAATGAAATGCATATGACCTAACACTCTGTACTAATTATCCGCTCTATATACAAAGTGTTGGGTCGGAAGTAATTTACAGTTTCCGCGTATAAATAAGATTACTTTTATATAAATAAGCGAGGAAATTGTAAAATAAAGACAGTTATTCAGTGAACGTCCAACAGTGTATTTACTTAGCAGTTGTGCTTCAATATCTACTCCATACTAACCTCAGGAGTTGTGCTTCAATAGCTACTCCACACTAAACCCAGGAGTTATGCTTTAATAGCTACTCCACACAAATCTAGGTGTTGTGCTTTAATAGCTACTCCATAGGAGTTATGCTTCAATAGCTACTCCACTTGATCTACTAATGTCGCTACCGGGAAGAATTGAAGCAGTACGAATGAGAGAAACTACAAAGAATTGACACAAACGGTTTCCTCGCAAAGAAACCACAACACGGGTCTCGAACGAATAAGAAATTTACTAACATAAAACACCTTATTTCGGGTCTCGACAAATAAGAAAGTTATTAACAAAAACTGTATTCTGGGTACCGACTGGGATAAAGAAAGCCCAATTCCAAACCTCAATAAAATAGAGAACCAACCTGACCAAGTAACACTAAGCTAGTGAGTACATTGTCAGATACACTAGAATTTTCTAACCAAAAATTGATTTAATCTTAATTATTCTTTTACATATATTCAATATTGAATTTAGCTCTATATATATATAGTTAAATTATAATTGTGGTTTTGAAATAATATACCCAGACACTTATACATTATATATTAATTACAAATTATAGCATTTATTGAATTTCAAAAATGTAATTTGAGTGCTAGTTACAGTGTAGTGAACTTGGTGAACCAGAGAACAAAGTCACGGAATTATTGACTTTGAACCAGGGTTATAACTTCCATCACACTTCTTCATTATTTGCGTGTTCGCTCTGACTACGGGCAGAACATTTCAGATATGGAAAAATTGCAACAAGGACTCTTTTCGTTCCACAACCCACAAACTACATTCCTCACCCCACAAACTCTTCCAAATGAACCATTTTTAAGACATAATACGGCAAATTATTCTAATGCTTATGGTTATCCTAAACACGAAAGTGTAAATTTTTCTTCACACCCTTACACAAATGAGCCAGGAAAGCATAACATAAAAACTAAATAATATACCTCCATACCGGAGCCATCAAAAGTAACTTCAGTATCCTTTAATACCGACGGAAACCTAACAAATAATGGCTGCTCTAATCAATCTACTTTAATAGGAAAATCTTTAGGAAATCCACCTACATTCTAGAACTCTTCTTCTCAACATTCAGACAAAATCATACGAAGGGCAGGAATTACATTTATGTAGGATCACCTGAAGCTATTGCAAATACAAGGGACGTAAAAATACTGCCTTTGTGTATCAACTGTAGAGCGAGGGGCATGACGACCGATATTGTAAGCAAAATGTTAAGGTATCACAGGAGAATTCAAATATTAACAAAAATTCTCTGTGGGGCAATCCAAACCGCGAAAAAAAAGTTAACCACGTTGAAGATATGTGTAGATTTTGTGGAAGAGGAGGTCATGCCAGTCCACTAGTCGGCAGAAGGAAGGACGGGAAGCCACACAGTCGGGAATCGGCATAATGTCGACCGAAAACTCCCCTGATCGACATTATATGGAGCTTCTCAAGCTACTCCAAGGTCTTCCCAAGTGAAAAATCACAGACAAGGACAAATGTCTCAGTGGTAGGTTTACCATTGGAGATAAGTAAAAATGCAGCCGTTCGAATGACACTGGAGTTGAAGTAAGCATAATAAAACAGGAAGAACTAGATACACCAGAACGTATAGAACAAATCCAAAAGCTCACACTCAGAACTCTATTTGGAGATGGAGAAATATTAGGTAACTGCCAACGCAACTTTTTCCTAAGCCGCAATATTTAAGGGCCTAATAAATTACTCCAGTTTTCTCGCACGGAACTTCACTACAAGATGGAGAGGAGTTATCAAGTGAATGTCGAATAGGTAACAATTTGAATTACGGGCACCAGATAGCAAAAATTCCTTACTTTCAATGAAAGAAATTTCGGGCATCTCGAGAAACAAGAGTGAAGACGAAAGTAGGCAGTATGAAGTAGTGCTTCAGCGATCCAATAAAATACCTCTTCGATCTCAATTTATATACCATTACAATGGGACCAAGAAATGATGTGTATGTGTGTGTATGTGTGTGTGTGTGTGTGTGTGTGTGTGTGTGTGTGTGTGTGTGTGTGTGTGCGTGTGTGTGTGTGTGTGTGTGTGTGTGTGTGTGTGTGTGTGTGTGTGTGTCCATCCGTTCACATAAGTGGGAGAGTGTAGCTCTGTATACATCGCCGCGTTCCCAAATATATTAAAAAACGAAATTTTTGTATAGCAACCATACGAAGAAGTTGATTGTTCCCATTTTCTACACTAAATTTCCCATTTTTTTTTTTAAATATGCCCGTGTAGAAATTTCAGCTCTCTACGTCGACGCGTGAGGCAGTGTCGAAAAACTAAATTTTTGTATGGCAACACCAAGAAAGGGGTGCCCAATTTGCTCCACTTTTGGACCTGTGTTTGAAATTTTAATGAAAACTCTGAGTACAAATTATGAGCTCTCCACGTCGACTCCTACTCAGGCAGCATCCAAGTATATAGTGAAAAACAGAGGTTTAGTGTGGCAACACGAAGAGGGGATAACCCGAATTAGTCCATTTTTCAAGCTATGTTTACCATTGCTATGAAAACACCATGTACCAAATTTTGGCTCTCTACGTCGAAGGTTTTTCATGCAATGTTCAAATATATAGTTAAAAACGAAATTTTTGTATGGCAACCCTACGGATTATTTGCCCGATTGATCCTATTTTTGAACCTAAATTTACATTTTTTTTTTATAAACGCCGGTTATAAAATTTGAGCTCAACGTATAGTGAAAAACCAAATTTATGAATGGCAACACCAAGAAGGGGCTGCCGATTCCAATTTTTCTTTCCCTAAGAGCTTTATTCAGACTATTACACATTTGAAAAAAATATTAGCCAAATCGCTCCAGCCGTTCTCAAGTGATGAGATTACCAATGAACAGTATTTCATTTTTATTATATAGAAGATGCAAGTACAACAGCCTCCTTCGCCTATGTTTCATTCCTGCAAAATTCTTATAGTCCACTTTTGTAGCCAACTGTTTTTCAATGGACAGACAATCTGTCTTCACCCATTGTAGATCATAGGTAGGACTTACTCGAGTACTAAACCCGTAAAATTTGACAAGGCCATGTATACAAAATTTACGCAATATTGCCTATACTTTAAATAACTACTCCCACTCATTTCATTTTTCATACGAATTTTAAAAAGTTTTAACTAACAAAAATCAAAACTTTCCTAACATTTTTTTCAAAGTAACTCCGAGTTTTAAAATATAATTTGATAGAAGTTCTTTCAACATAAATTAGATTTATACAGTTTTAGCCATACAAAATTAGTATCACATCCAACTCAAATCTAATGAATTCTTACCTTTCATTGCTTTCTTATTTCAATACTGAAAAGTTCAACTACTGAGAATTTCCTGTCTAAGCTACATCTCGTGAAAAGTTTCTGTAATTCTTACAACTACATTTTAATTTCCTTTACAGATAAATCTACAAATTTCAGCGTTCCAATGTAATGGCGTGAGCAGAAGCCAAAACGAGGTGCATAATCTCATTTAATTTTCTTAATTGACTGCGTTTAAAATCAGTCAATTTAAATAGCTAACACACCCCCGCAAAAGCTTAACATTTAGATTTAAAGGATTTTCCTCTCAGCTTCGGTTCAGTAATCACTACTAATTCTCGCCGTTTGTGATTAGGAAATTTTTCCTCAATTGACGGGAAGATGCCTTTCAATTATAATTACTACAATTAGGCATAATTTAAGTAGATCCTAAGATTTAAACTACAGATTACAAGTGGTGGTTCGTACCGTCAATTGATTTGATTGATGCTTATGTTAATTGATTGTAAACAAAATCTAAATTGAGATTGAATCGCGATTATTTTATCAAAAAACTGATATACAAACTTTTGGCTAAGTCAGTCAGTCGAATAGTACACACATCTATTCAAATGTATTTTGAAACAATTTTTAAACGGAAATAATATTTTTTATAAAATTCTAAAACATTTGAACAAATTTAAATACAGCAGTTTTAAAATATTAATTGAAATAAAATATTATTGAAAAACTTTCTCATTTCTGTGACTTTGATTCCATATATTTTTCTGTTGAAACGAATTGTCTTTCATCCTTTCAATTGCATTCCTGTTTTTCTTTTACCAAGGCTCAATCTCCCTTCTGACACCAAATATAGTTAGGAATAATTTTTTGGTGTATAAATCATACACGCATGGAAGTTGTACTCAGGTCTATTACGATAAAAATATACGACTAGGACAAGTATTTGGAATATTGTAAATATAACTATTATAGTAAAATTACTAATATATAAGGTCCAAAATTCATGTATAAAATTTCACGCACAGCTTTATGATTTTCCTTAAATTCGTACATCCACTGCGAGAGACGTAGCTGTGAAAAATGTCAGGGAAATTACAAAGCTCTTATCGGCATCTATCGATATAGATATACAGCTGCATTAATTTCTAGTATTACGCCACTCACTAAGACCTCAGACATATTTTGTGACCTTTAAGCCTTGGTTTCCAAGAGAATGCGGCGGCTCAATTCCGCAGCGCAAATTCGTCGGGGCATTTGCGCTGTGATCAAGTATATAGAAACTAATAGAGATGGTTTCCAAGGAATAGCGTGACCGAAGTGCGCTCGTGCTTACGGCCGTAATTGCGCTGGAATCAAACAGTTTTTGATTCCACCGCAATTCAGTCGGCGCAATTCAGTCTGTACAAAATAATTGTTTAGTGTTTAGTGTGTGATTTTATTGTTCAGGATGGCTAATAGAGTGTTTTTTACAAAAGAGGAGGACGATCAATTGATTGATCTAGTTAAAATGAATCCTCCTCTATATAACATTAAATTAAAAAGTTACAAAGACTTAAATATAAAAGAAAACATTTGGATGGAAATTGGGGAAAAGACGAATAAAAGAGGTAAGTAGCATATTTATTTCATTTGTGTTTAATTACTTAAGCTTTGTTACACATTTTTCTTGCCAAGATAGAGAGCCTTTCTTACTATTGAAATATATTTTAAGAAGGTCACGAATTTTTACTGAACAATAACTTGTTCTTCGATGCTGAGTTGGTTTTAATATTTTTAAATTTTGTTTCGGTAAATCCGGTCTTGTTTTATTAAATACTTTCTCGCCAGGAAATGGAATTTTTGAGTTTCTCATCATATTGTGCAGGATACAGCCTGAAGTAATTAGTTTATCAATTATTTCTGGTTCCAGAGAAATAGGTGTAAAAAAAACACGGAAATATTGCGACATAATTCCAAAGGCATTCTCTGTAGTTCGTCTTGCTCTTGAGTGCCTATAGTGGTATATAGCTTTTTTTGTGTCGCAGAATGATTGACTCTTTGGGTATGGCTTCATCATAGTTTCTGTTAATGGAAATGCTTCATCTCCTATTAAAACATGTCGCAATATAATTGACGTGCCTGGAATATCAGCTGGAGCGGGAAATGGGAATTCATTATTTGCAATAAGTTTTCCCATATCGGATTTCACATAAATTCCTGCATCACCTTCTCGGCCATACGAACCAATGTCTACTGCGATAAATCGGTAATGTGCATCTGTAATCGCAAGCGAAACGATAGAATAAAATTCCTTATAGTTAAAAAAGGCTGATCCGGAATTTTTGGGGCATTTTATTCTTACGTGCTTTCCATCAATAGCACCACAACAATTAGGATAATCCCATAATTTAAAGTGATCACCTGCTACTGTTCTTAAGCCTTCTTCAGTTGGCATTGAATATATTGCTTTAGCATTCTGGTGCAAATACTTATTAAAACCTCACGTATAATAGTGCTGATCCATGAATGAGATATTCGAAATTGGAAAGCTAATGATCGTAATGATTCCCCAGTTACCATATATCTAGAAAAAAATATCTGAACTTATTAATTTATTAGTAATGCTATAGGAAGTATAGTGACTATCAAAACAGCGCAAAATCCTCCCTTTTAAATGTTGTATTGCAGTAAAGTAGTTTGTCCTGAATTATGTTTTTTTTTTTATTTGTTCATAATTTACAGTATCTGACTGTAAAATTAGGTGGAGAACTTTGCGGGACTACTTTCAGCGAAAAAAGAGAAAATCGAAAAAGACTACAGGTTCCGCAGCTTCTCCGTTAAAATTACATCCTCGATATGATAGCTTGATGTTTTTACAAGCTATGTCGCTGGAGAGAAAGTACAATTATTTCGCATTTAATTTATATACGCAATTAACTATTATTTATTTTAGAACAATTAGTAGTACTGCGGTTGAAGCCAATATAACTCTTGAAGAAGAAAGAAGGGAACAATCTCGAAGTCCCATTATAAGTGAAAGTACAGTAGTTATTGCAAATTTTCCGGCAGAATGCCAGAATCAACCAAATCAGGAAGATGTAGACTTTGAGGAAGAGTTAAATCAGAAGAAGCAAAAGTAAAAAAATCTCGAAAATCATTGTCCAAACAAGACATAATATTTAAAGAAGTGATGAGAGGAAGAGAAGAAAGATTGGAGCTTATGAAAAAAATAGTGGAAAAAAAAGCACAGTAGAAAAAGATGCTATTGATCTATTTTTTGAAAGCATAGCATCGACCGTAAAAGCATTACCACCAACACTGATTCCCAAGGCCAAATTAGAAGTAATGAATATAATTTCTAAAATTGAATTAGAAGCTTTAAATTATAGCTCTAGCTCTACTCCAACACCCTCAACCTTCTCGGATTGCCAGAATACAACACAGGACCAAAGTACTCCATTCTATTGTATTTCTCTTCCGTCCGATACATTTTAAGATATCTGTATTATATATATGAATTTTTTTAATTTTTTTTTTTATTAAGAACTCTTATTTTGTTTTACTAATTTCATTATAAACTTATTATTAAATGTATATACCTTAGAGTTATGCTTGGTTTTTCTGCTGGAGATATAGGTTTTTTGTTTCTATTACATGGCACTTTCTCGATGTCATTTTTTATAAATCTTAGAAAGGTTTCAAACAGCTCACGTGACAGACGAAAATATTATCGGAACTTTGTATCGTTGTCCATTAAATGTCTTTCAATTAGAATTTTAAATGCTCCTTCTTCACTTCTTTTCTGAAACATCTCACTAACAGCATTTCTTGTACACGAAGTTAACAACAAAATGTCTTCTTCTTCGGTATCTTCGTCTTGCAATAAATAAAATAAATCCTCCAAACTCATTATGATTCGTAAAGCACTTCACTGTACTATTTGAATTTCTTTTTACGATTGGACATAACGCAATTGTAGGAAACCACAGTAAGCGCAATTACGCCGTGAACAGCGCAAACGAATTTCCGTTGCGCAATTGCGCCGCCGCATTCTCTTGGAAACCAAGGCTTTACGCTAAATGCCCGAAGGCGACCATTTCGAATTGAAATCTTTAAAAAACCTACGGTATTCTTCAGGTCTATTCTTGTGACACTCAGTGGCGATGGGAATGCCTTCTGAGACTCTTTGAGTGTGCAAAACAGGATCAAAATCAATAAACAAAATCTGGCTCCTTCCTTGTCGATCCGCAGTCTCCTTACTGTTAATGCCATAATGTCCATAGTTTTGTGAGTTTATGGCTCTATAGTATGGAGCTCTGCCTGCAAAGTGGTAGGTGGTAGCTCTCAGTGCTTTAGCGAGTTGATAGTTCCACACCTACTCTGCCTTCAGTTTTGGATCAATCTGTGTACCACTTAACAGATCATCTTCCAAAGGGCAAGTCACAAGATTGCCTTTGTTGACGATTCTATAACTCTAGAGCCTACACCACAGCCGGACCCTCTTGTTGATATACCAAAGGTACAAATGTACCTCCTTGTAATTAAGGAGAAAAGGCATTCAGTAGGCGTGTGGTGTGAGATTTAATACAAAAAATACGATGGGAGAAACGCAGATAAGTCGAAAAGAAGAGTGCTTATGTTTATTTTACTGTTTTTTATTAAAAAATAGAATAAATAGAACTACTGCGGTACAAAAAAGTTCTATATTTACGATTTTTTTTTTCTTGTTTTGTGCTTCAATTTTATTTTCACAAATATTACAATTACAGTCTTTAATTACATTGTGAAGAACGCAAACTGATGTTTCACGAATATAGCAATTTCTTCGTGTTATAATCCAATGGTAAGAGGACTATTTCCTCCTTTGAGTGTATGCTTTTTTTGGATATGACTGTATCTGGGTGGGACTGTCCGCCACATTAGCTCTAGTACATTCTCGGGGACGGTGATAGAACGGTAGTAGGCTACATTATACGTAGTACAATCCCGAGGCTGGTGAGAGTATGTAGTGGTTGAGACTTGGAGGAGAAAGGAAGTACACACGACTATGGAGCATGTACTAAAAAATAATGTGAGGTTTGACATTGTTTGTAGTATTTGACTGTAGTTGATATTTATGTTTAATTAGCTCTTGTCTGTAGTTAGTATTTGCTTTTAATTATTGTGGTTGCTTTTGGTTGCTTGTTTGAGGTGCTATTTGTCGGTGAGAGGAAGTTCTGGAGAAGGACGAGAGAAGTTTTGGTGGATTCGGGGTTAAGTGCAGGGTAGGGTGCGCGTTCGTTTCGTACCCGTATCGTTCATGTTCGTTTATACTACGGTTGTTTGGCTACTCGATCGCCACAGTGCGCATGCCTGTATGCGTTGGCGTTTCATCGGCATTAACTTCGTTCTCTTCTATCAAAGCCCTCGAGAATTCTTCCCGAGCCATGAAACAGCAATCTATATGTAGGCGTTGTTAGTCCGTTTTCTAAAATGTTCTATATTGATACTTACGGCAAAGTGCAAAACATTCACTTTATATATGCTATAGAGCCTAAAGAAAATAGTCTTCAAGTAATTTGAAGCATGGTTCCTTACCTTCCCAAGGGCTACACTTCCTATATACCTTACTTAGCAAAATAATAAAATAATTTAGATTACAAAGTAACTTTACCATTTTACGGTCAATACCTCTCAGCTGAGTGATAATTGCATGTGTGTTTGTGGACCTGGAGTCCGAATCTGTAGGGAGCTACATTCGATATCATCAGCCCACGGCAGCCCATGATGGCACAGCGACATTGCAATAATTACTCAGCTGAGAATTTTTGTTTGAGAAATCATAGTCATTTGATTAAGATAAATTTTTTTAAATAATTTTGTTAGGAAAGGTATGAAAATTTTATTATGGTTCGGAAGACAAGAAAGCAAGCTTAAGATTACCAGAACATCATTTTTCTGTAGGAATAGTAGTTTAGGGCGGAGGAGCTATGCAAATCAAACTTTTGTCAGTTCTACTTAAGAACACTGTAAATATTTTAGAATGTAAGGACTCCGTTGGGCCTCGTATGTAGTAAGGAGGAAGGCTGTTTCATGCCTTGTGAAGTATTCTCGAGGGTTTTGCCCCTATTCATGCCAATTCCCTTGTTGTATGTGTGTGTTTCTGTTTCCGATGCTTATTATATTTTTCCTCATTGAGTATCGTAGCGCACTCATTCCTCTCGTTTTGATTTCACGAGGGACAGAGAGAGGGAATAACGACGGTACCAGAGAGCACCTGCTAGATTAATATTTCATTATAAATGTTTAATAAATTTAATTAAAGTCATCAGTGGGTTTTTATTTGCATATAATGCATGAGGCCATATGGCTGAATGTATTTGTCGAGTACGTGGAAGCTGTAGTAGTATTAGTAGCAGCAGACACTGGTACAAGAACCAAAGTTGGCAAATCAACGCCATTGTAACATGTAATACCTGTTAAATATTTGCTTCATTACTTGTAGATTTGCCGACCGCGTTTCCATAAGTGGCTCCACTATGAAACCACTTAGTTGATGAAGAAACTTACGCCAGACGTAACATTTATTGTAACCAATTCCTTTTGACTACATTAAAACCTTTTATATGGTTTGAGTACCCAAAGCTGCGAGGTCAAAGATATTATTAAAAAAGGCCAAAGGCCAACTTTTTTTCTACGTTTGGAGCTATAATTCAAGAGCATTCTGTCCATAACATCAACGACCCCCTATGGTGCTCATTAGAATCTAGTCCTGTTCTTTTTTTGCTGCAGTAATATCTGAGGTATAATGGTCGAGCGCCTTAACCACCTTAATTTTCCTTGGGATGTAGGATATTAACGCGACTTCATCATTATACCATGCAAACACAGAACTTTCTACAAGTCTGCTTTTATAAGAAAGCATTTCAGTGGGAATATATTGCTTATATTTCCGAATTGTACCAAAGAATGACAACTCATTTCGAAGCAGAGTTTTACATCCATTAACCGTTGTAAAAAAACTGTTAGTGTCCGCTGTATGCCTAGTTCTTTTATATTTATTTCTTATTTCGGTAAGCACCCGTTCACCTTTGACCATTTCTCTCCACCTCTAGTTTTGTCTGTGTACAAGATGTCTTTTAACGGAAAATTTGTTTTCGCATCCCCCACTCACCAGACTTTAATTCCGTACTGAGCAGACTTACTGGGGATATATTAATTGCATTAGATTCGATCTCGATATGAGTAGCGCTACATCTACAACGATGGTTTCGTGAAGTGTGTAAAAATAAGTTGAACTCTCAATATCTCCCAAATGTCAAAAGCATTTTTGTTTATTTCTTAGTTGTGTTTTCTTTTATATAAGAGCATCGGATATCACCAAGGCCTTCATAATAAGGCTTCTGAATATGCGTACAGGTAATATTGTACCTTCAGAATAGATACTGCGAAATTTATTTATTTATTTATATTGATTTAGTTAATAAGATAGTACACAGACTAGTCCAATTAAGATACCACCTTAAGAGTTAATTAGATAAAATAAACTAAAATGAAAGAAGAGAGCAAGTTCAAACGAAACAATAAGTAAGAAATAAAAATTATACATTGCAAAAATAAAAAAAAAATAAAAAAAAATAGAAAACAAATTCTAAATAACAATATTGAGTAATAATAATAGTAAATTAATCTATAAAAATATTATTAGAGTGCTAGTTAGAACATTTATATTATAGGAAACCTAAAATACTAGCCAGAATGTAAAAAAAAAAAATATCAAACAAAACTTCGTTCTGCTTTCAACCCGAGTAAAACATATGTTTGAGGCTATCATGGAATTTGAATTGCTGCAACAAATATTTCTATTTCAAATTGCAATTGTTTTCTCAGCAAAGGTACATTTAAACCTTGGTGTAGACTCTGCTAATATCACCTTGAATGGTGTTTCGAAGTTATTGCGTTTTGATATAACATCTCACGTAGAGTGAACCATCAGAACCTGTATGAATTCCGCAAGGGTTTTCAGGTAGTCGACCATATTACCTATGTTGAAGACATTTGCCCTCTGCAGTCTTATTTCGGTGAAAATTGTCTACTTCTTAACATACAGTTGCAATAGAGGTAGATCCAGTACAGGCTCTAAGGATGCAGTCGGCCAGGGGCCGGATTCACTAACTCGGAGAGATGGGGAGTTTGGGAGATGAGAGTTCTTTTGACACTTAACTCTCCACTCGGAATTCTGTAACTCGGGGAATTTGTATTGAGAATTTAAAAACTCTCTATTCCACTCGACAAAACTCTTGGCTGTTTTAGTTGTGGAGAAGTAAGAAGAAGAGTATTCCACTGTCAGTTTTGTTTAGATTCGGTGAGTGTGTACGGTATGTGAAGTGTTTTTCTTTTGTGAAATTAAAATTAAAAAAAAATATATTTCTACAAAATTATACATGTACCTACCTAGAATTCTGTCGTTCTAAGCATAAAAGTTGTATCTGTAAATTTTTTTAAAATTATTTTAATAGAATAGAGTAGACATCATTTATTGTCAACCGCGGCCACAGAGGCACGTGCTAGGACGGTGGGGTGGGTATCAAGATGTTACAAAGATTTACATTGCCAGATTCTAAATTATATCAGAAAATACAAAGGAAATGGCGTGTATAAGCGATTACAAACAGTATGAAATTTTCAATTATGTCAAGCGAGATATTGTTTTAGATTATAGCAGTGTTAAAGCAAATTCAAAAAGCGTTTATTAAAGAACCTCAGCTTAAAGTAAAGTCGAAGAAAAAATAAAAAAAAAATCTGATTAACATAAGATTGCACAGGCAAAGAAAAGTGCAAACATTGTCATATATGGTATTCATTAACATAGAGAAACTAAATCTAGTATTATGAACCTTGCATACTAACAAACAAATACTTAGGGATGTTGCAAAACTAGTAGGTAAGCCCGACATGCCCAAGATACATAGATGTAAAAGTAGGAGTATAAAAACAAAACCTAATTACTCCTTGAACTGCTAATAGGGACGAGTCCTCCTCATGGATTCCGGAAGTGAGTTCCAAAGGCAGAATCCCTGCCCAAATATGTCATTGGACCCAAATCGAGTCCGAATCGTCTGAATGACCAGTCTAGAATTATGGAAATTGTGAGCATTTGGCTAATTTACGCGGGTACCTACATAGGTAGAATTTAATTTAGCCGAAATTAGCTGCATTGCATGTACATATATTACATATATTGTATATATGTATATATATTTACGGAAAGTGGAAAGCAAATAAGCGCCTGTATGCAGACGTAACGTATTATTTAGTTTCATTTGCTTAATTGTTTTGTTGTGTAACTATATTTTAGCCAAAGTATTGTGCTGTGTGCGGAATAGTTCTATCTTCTGTCTATGCTATATTTCAGTCACTCTAGCCACCCTACCCTATGATATCTTATTCTTATCATATTGCATGAAATTAAAATTACCCATGTACGTACACATATGTGTGCTAATGTAAGCTGTCAGTCGAAAGTTGATTTAGAATTTATAAACTAGCAATATGGGGCAAATATGGGACGAGAGTATTGTGGTTACTGGTATTTGGTACTGTCACAGCTATCCTGAAAAAGTTGGAATGGGTACCAATTGGGACAGATTGTACCTGTTTCGAAGTAGCAGGTTGTTCCAATTATACCTATCTCTATTAACAATAAATAAAAAACAAGGAGCTACCTTGGGTTTTGCCTTCATCTTCGGAAGTCTCAGGTATATTTTTTCAAAGCTAATTCAGATTTTTCTCTTAGTCTGGTACAAAAGTTATGTTTAATGGAATTGAAATCTTTATTTTCCGAATAAAAAACTCTTAAGTTCACTTTTATTTAAATTATATGATTGGATAGTGAAATGTTTGGTTTTTATGATAACAATGGCGTGTCTATATAAAATTTTGAATTCTGCAGATTTTTTCCAAACGTGTTACAAATGAGCAAAAGGAAGGGCTCATCGATTATCTAGAAAATAATTTAGATTTTGCCCATGAACGGTAAGATCCTCTATTCGCGTTTGTATGATAGTCTAATGTACACGAAAAATTAATCATTTTAATTTTAGTTTCGAATCTAGTAATGGCGCCCAATTAATAAAGGAAAAATGGAATAACCTCACTGTTGTGTTAAATTCAGTGGGAGGGGCGGTGAAGACATCTCAGCAATGGAAGAGATATTGGCTGGATTTAAAGTAAGTATTTAAAAATATTTTACATCATATATTAAAAAATTAAAATGCATTCATACATAGCAGATTTGCTTAAGGCCTACATGCAAGAGAAAACTGCAATGTTTTCCTGTATATTTATTTAGGTAACATATTATTTCTTATTTTATATATGTACATATATATAATAAGTATATTGTAATATATTTGCTTAATTCTCATCCACTTTGAGATATTTAACATTATACTCACACTAGTATATATGTACATTGCATTTTCAGTATTACTCTCATTGCTATATTTTGTAATTTTTGATTGAAATCAATTATTGTTGGCAAGCACTCGCAATGTGGTTTAACAACAACATTGTACACTTAAATTACCATTTCCGTGGTTAATTTTTTTGTAATTCTGTTCAAATTTCTTATTTTTCGCTACATAGTCAAGATGTTGTCAAACTTTTAATTATTGTCTTACACTGTTCCTAATATTTTCTATTCTATTCTGTTTTATGATTATAACTAATATTCAATCATAATCTCTCTATTAATTTCTGTTACAGCTGCTAGATACATGTCAGAAAGCAGCATTTAAAACATCTTTTAATACTCATATCATCAAACACCCTAGATGATGAAATCTCAAGTGAGGCATGCCGTTAGTAACACATAGAAATAATACTGCTCCAATGCAATTATATTTTAATTATTTATTTGTAACTTAATGCAATTTACCATTTTGCGAAACAATGATATCTCATGTATTGACTTATTTTTACTCATGTAGGAAAAACCTTAAGGCCAAATATCGGGAAATTAAAAAAAGGGAGCAAAGTGGCGTAAATGTTCTCACAGCAAAGGATGATCTTTCGGCTTTGGAACAGAGGATTTTAACCCTGCTCACTGTAGATGCTGTAGAAGGAGATCAAATGACTGTGGAAGGGGGGTTCGGTGTACCCTTTGATATGCATTCATCTCCGTATAGGGAATCTTCTCCCGTTTTTCTGTTTGAAGACACAGAAAATCAGCCACCCAGAGCAGCAACACCGCCTCAAGGCTCAACAGCACAGCCGATGACGCTCCGAATAAGCTCTCGCCCTTTGACACCACAAGCAGGCTCTTCACGCCGTCAGAGAAGGGCACCCTATTCAAGAGCGGCAAGGAGTAAGATATTTACCTCTCAAAATTTATACAAAAATATACATATTGCTAAAACTTTTAGGTGCCGATAGATATAATCAATTGGAAACTATTGAGGAGGCAAAAGTGGAGGCCTTAAAAGAGGTAGCTGCCGCTCTGAGGAGCATTGCAGATGCTCTAGCAGCAATGCCTTTTACGAATTAACAACAGTAGAAAATTCAACAACAATGTAGCAATATCAATCTCAGCAACCCCATCAATTCAAAAGTGTCAACTTCATTTTTGTCTCTAATGGTTGTTGTCGAACGGAAATTACCATTTCTTAGTTTGCGTCTTATGTATTATTGGATTCTTGTCGATGCTATTTTTAAGTATGTATGAATGGGTAAATAATATTGTCATTATTTTAGGTTTAAAATAATTCTAATCAATCAATATTTTTGGCTCAGGATTTACCCATGTATGGATTTTCAGGACACTGTCAAATTACTGTGAATGTTTCACTATCCCAATGTAGTGTGTCAATGCGGTATCATTTTAAGGACATCACAACATGAAATTTATGTTATATGAGTGAGCTAGCACTATCCTTTCGATATTCTAGGAATCAACTGATACTAATTGATATTATTTACTTTCATTCAGGATTATGCTATGTTTGTTTTATATCGTGTTTACACAATTTACTGTCATATATCATCATCAGTTCAGTTTCATGTTCAGGACACCTCACCATGATAGAAATTTGTATTAAGTGGATTCTTCTCAAGTTCAAAACAATATTAAATAGTCAATATTAATTTAGGTACGGCATTAAGGGAACTAGCAGCAGTGTTGAGGAGCCACCCCGGCAATAACAGAAGTATCTAAAACTGATATATAGTGTATGAATGTATGCACAAAATATTTATTCAAATAAAAAATTTATTTTCATAATTGAAGTAATCATATTTATTTATAAATACTATATTATGTAATTTGAATCGATTCAATTTGAACTGATTTCTTATGATGTTAAAGACTATGCGATTCAGTGGCTGATCAATCTGAGATCAAATCCATCCGTCGGTTATAAATGGTCAAGGAGTTCTGCCATAGATTCCGCACTACAAAAAATAATATATAATAATAGTAATATTTAAAAATAATAATATATATACATACATAAGTCCATAATTTAATTTGAAAAATAACTGTTTACTACAGTTTGCCTGGCTGCTCTTCCTGCTTGAAGAATTTGCGTGGAAGGTAATTCATTTGGTGAAAATTGTATCGAATCTACACGCATGTCTCTGTTGTCATCAAATTCGCTTAAATCAATTGGGAAATTGTTCTTGATAAGGGCGTTGTGTAATATTCCGCATACGTTAATTATTTTGCCACTTTTATGGGGTGAATACCGCAGCTTCACGTCATCTGAAAGGCATCTAAATCGCGCCTTTAAATTTCCATTCAGCCTTTCAATTACAGATCTTGTTTTCCGATGAGCTGCATTGTACCGTTCTTCAGATGGAGTAGCAGCACCTAATATGGGAGTAAGGAGCCACGGTGTTAGCGGATATCCGCTGTCACCTATTTTGTTATATGCAAATTTATTTATTATTTATATACACATTAAAATAGTGGTTTCAATTGTTTGAATCTATATATATATATTTACCAAGAATGTAAGAGTTCCTGTCGCCTCCATTATAATTCCGTTCCAAATGCGTGCTAACGTATGAACTTTTAAAAATAAATGCATCATGTGATGCAAAAAATCTAGCATTTATGTTCAAAAATTTTTGATCAGAATCGCAAACCTGAAATGTATGTATGTATAATCATTTAAAGAATAGAAAAATTTCTTTTTGCACTTTACAATTTGAACATTTTTCGAAAAGTATCCATGCCTATTTAGATATACTTTTTCGACAGCTTTTCCAGGATTACTCCTGGAAAATTATGTTTTTCAAAAAACCTGTAAGATTTTGAAAGAAAATTTTTTTATTCTTCTGTAGTTTATTAACAACTGACATAATGATTAAAACTGTGCTGTAATTTACTCAAAATATGACCAATATACAACCTCAGTTTCTTATATTAAGCAGAAAACTTTGAACTTTGAAAACAACTATTATTAAAATATTATTTCAGATTATCAGAATTGGTGTCTGTAATGTTAAATTTAATATTTCTTTACTTACTTTACTTTGCTCGCACGAATTTCCTCAGTGGTCTGCGGAAACTTAATATACTCATTCAAAAGCTCTTTGTTATGTATGTATATTATACCCTTGAAAAGTATAAAAAGGGAATAATTTAAGAAGGCATACATACATACAACCTTGCTAAAACATGATTATCACAGATATTAAAAATTGATTATCACAGATATTAAAAATTGAATAAGTTGTTCAAATCCAATTCATTAAAATATTACAAATTATAAATTTTCACATAAGCTAACCATGCCTATAAAACATGGTTAGCTTATCAACTCAATCAGTGAAGAAAATTGCGTCAGCAATTTTCTTCACATTCCATAAAGTCAAACGAAATTATTCCCATGGCAAATTTTGCCTTCAGCAAAATTTGCCAGTAGAAATATTTACTTTTAAAAAACAAAGCAAAAGACAAATCGTACCTTCAGTACGATTTGTCGTGAAAATTACAATATGTATGTACGAATGTACATACATATCACAAAAAAGCTTTCGCGATAAGAAGAGCGCGCCGCGAAAATACATTTTATGTATACGCGCGCGGCAATTTTAATCGTCGTGACGGTGGCTGATGTTTATAAAAGCATCAAATGTCAAGTCACCGTCCAACGAAAAATATTCTGGACTTGTTTAATCAAGTCCAGAATAAATGAAAATTCTTTCAGGGTGAAAATGCAACTATGCATTTTCTACCCTGAACGAAGGCTCTTGATCGCGACAAAAGTGATCAAGAGCTGAGTTGGATTTTTAATTTGGTTAACGGCGGTTCGGTAGTCGGATTTTTAAAAGAAAGCGAGTTGAATTAAAAATAGCAGGGTTGAATTTTCGCACTTGGTTCGGCGCGGTCTCGGTTGTGGTAAAAAGTGTACAAAAACAAAAGTAGCTTTTGTTTGAAGTTAAGAAAAGAAGTTTTAAAATAAAAATTACAAATAAAAAAACAGAGTGTAATTAAAGTGATCCCCGAATTCAAAGTAATATATATATATAACATCTTTTTCAATTACATCGACGACCTTTGTCATAAAGCGGCTTGCAGATGACTGCGACATATTTGATAAAAAATCCTGCCCCAACGTTCTGTGATAAGATCCTTGAAAAGTTGGTTAGTTATTAATATTTGAAAAATAATGGAATATGAATATATACCTGTAGCGAGGAATCTCAAAGCCAAAAAGTATTTATGAATGCCCGAAATATGAGTGGATCGTTCTCCCACTTCAAGGCGGCTGGATATTTTTAAAAAAATGTTGTGCGCCAGAAATTTTGGTAAGCGGTACATTTCTATAAATCTTTTATCACTAATATCGAAGGGATCGTAACGATCCCTTAAATACCGTCTTTCTTGCCGGAGCTCAATGTTTTCCAATTGCCGTAACTCATCCAGCATAAAATGGCGATACATTGTAATGTTTTTCTTTCACTTCGTTTTATTAAATTTGATATTTTTACACTTATACACAAAGGTTTTAATAACAAATGTCACGGTCTACAGAATACAAGGTCTATGCACTAAAAATAATAAAATTTCTAAGACAAGAAATTTAAAAATTTTTCAATGCCAGAAGGAAATGAAAACGGCAAGAAAATATTAAAATATGAGTATTACACAAACTACAAGGACACATTGAATTAATTATTCTCTTCATGGGTAAAATTTTTATTTCGAGGGAATTTATGTAAGCGACTGCCAGCCAGTCGTAGGTAGAATTACCGAAAAAAACGACTGATGTACATCCTGAAAATGTTTGTTGCTACCTACATGTACTTTTTTCGCAGGTAAAATGTGAGGAAACGATATTTATAAAACCATTTACAGGTTCCTGTACCTGTAATAAAATGTTGGGGTAAAATGTGAAAAGGAACGATTTTATTATTTTATAACCTACCAAGAGATGTTAATGCAGACGCTGAATTTGTTGTTATATTTCTAAATTCTGACGAAAATAATTGAATATTTGAATACGAAAGATTAATTGAAATACGAGCTTATTATATAGTATATTTATTTTACAGTTTTTATTATTTGTCTTAACATTTACAACCAAATCTTTGTTGTTCAAATATCATATTTTAAACAATAATCTACATTTAAAGAACAATTTTTTTTACTATATCAGCCTACATCCCCAGTTAACTTCAAATGCGTATGAAAATTATTTTTTCTAAAAGTAAGTCCGTGGAATTAACTTAATAAATACTATTTCCAGTTTTCTTATTTTGTTTAAAAATTCTTCTTTTGGTTTTTTTAATCCTCCTTCAGAAATTTCGCCAACCCATGCATGTCGCCTTCCATTGTTGCGTTTTGGATCTTTAGTTTTTTTATTAAAAAGCCTGCTAGGTATTCTAGATAGACAATCTTCTGGTAAATCTGGTGAAATACTTTCATTGAAATCTTGGGAAAACAATTGGGAAAACAATTGTGTTGCAAATTTGACTTTTTGGCGAGCAGCATCTTTCACAAAAAGACAAACAAAAATAACTTAAGCGTGAAGTCTACAGTGGAGATAGAGTAGATGATTAACCTAATGTATATAAAATAAACACTATAGTGGAAAGGATGAACTACAAATGATGAAAATAACAAATATACAATATATAGACAATAACATAAGTACCATTGTTGTCAATATCGAAAAAATGTGCTAGAAAATATTGGTCAACGAGAATGACAGAAACTTCCAAAAGATTTTCTGCAGAGACCCTTCATTTGATCTAATGCAACACCTATGGCTTACAACAGTAACATATGGCACATGCCGCACTGTTTCATCACAAAATAGCATACAAGCCTGTCATGCCAGATCTTCTTAGGAAAACATGTTAGCGGTTGCAAGATTAAGAATGGGACACTTTTTGCCCGTCAAATTGCGTATTTCCTTAAGGCAACCAATCCCCGCTTGTCCGTACTGTAAAAACGAAAAGTTGACTACAACCCATGTTCTGCAACAGTGCAAAGAGCTACGACGACGCCTTAACCAACTTGGGACCACAAGGACTCCAACAGAACTCCTCACATATGGTAAGGAAGACACGAACATACTACTGAATGCACTGAGAACCTACCTACGGGATGGAAACAACGACACTAGACTCTAACTGCAGGCATACGGACCAAGGCACCACCTACTGAAATACATAAAAAAAAAAATAACAAAAAAACAAAATTATACAAATATAAAAAAAAAATTTTTCCTGTAAATAATATATATAAAAAAAATAACAAAAACAGCAAAATGGACTACACACCTCTTTTAGAACTTAATAACAAATATACATAGCAATATAAGACAAAAATTGTAAATTTAAGCACTTATATACAATAATTAATTCTAACATGAACAGGTTCTTAATTTTATACTATAAATAAATAAAGCTTTTCACATAAAAAGATAACACTACTTAAGTAAGACAAATATAAAGTAGAAACATGTAAAACTTAAAAATAGCACTTTAGGTTATGCCGTCTCCTTTTACGGTTGTTGTTTTTCTTCTGTTTTTCCATCATAGTCTGCACTTGTAACAGTTTATACGTACTGAAAGTCCACCCATCCTACAAGATATTAATTAGAATTTGAAACAATTTTACATGTAAAAGAAATCAATATAAGAAAACGCTTACCTCTCTAGAATAACACCTTAGCGCCTAGCAGTCCATCTTAGCGACGTGCACAGCCGTCCTTAATACATAAAATTTTAAGATATATGTTAATTACAATTAATGATAAATAAATAAATAAAAATAAAAATAATTTTACCTTAAAATACACAGAATAAATTCAATTTGACAAATACAAAATAATTAAATCCCAAATTGACAGTTTTCACCAGTGGAATTTACTAAATACAGCGCTCCAACCGGTAGGAATTAACATCTCTCTTTTCCCATTTCTCATCCGTTTTCCACAACTCTCCAAGTATGTTAGAGAATTGCGAATGGAGAGTTAGGGAGTTTGAATCGGAGAAAACGAAAATTCTCATCTCCCAAACTCCCCAACTCTCCGAGTTAGTGAATCCGGCCCCAGGTACACATTCCATCACTTTACAGTCAATTTCTGTCATTCATACTTAGAATAACTAAGTATGGACCGTTACGAAAACATTGGCCCAAAACAAACAATATATTTACAGCTTTGCTTTTATAATAATTGATCTTCTTCGGAATCTTTATTTAAACTTAGTCATTAAAGTTTTCCTCCCAAATCAATAAACAGACCTAAGATCCCAAAACCTGTTTTCGAGAAAACACGCTCGAAAGTTTGAGTTTGTACAGTACCCTGCCAAAACATTATAACCACTACCAAAAACATTGCACTGTGAAGTACCTGGAGGAATCTTTCTGTTCTACCTGCGAAAAAGATCAGCATTGATGTTGCTTATGTTTCCTGGAATGGTTGCGGATTAATATCATACAGAAAAGACTTACCTCTCTAAGCTGTTTATTTAGAGAAAAACAATTTTCTGAAAGTTGTATTTATTTGTTGCAAGTGCGTGGAATGAATAGGGCGTTTTGTAAGGAATTAAGTCGTATTTTATATTAAAGAGTAATAATATTTCTGGTTAAGTTTTGTTCCTGGAAGTGTTTTGTTCAGAGTGAGTACAAATTTATTACAAATTAATTGAAATATGCTTATTTGTTAAATAATTTGATGAGCTTTACCCATTTGTGTTTCAATTTTCTCAGATAGGAAAGAAAGCTGATATTACCAGCGAGCAAAAAGCAGCGATTTGTGCTTTAGTTAAAGCAGGAAACCACTCGTATAGAGAAATTGGCCTAATGGAAGGAGTAAGTCATGCTACAGTCACAAATTTGGCAAAGCAACTAAGAGACCATTCCTGCATTTTGGCTTCAAGGCGACATGAAACTGGAAGGAAAAGGAAAACTACAGCAAGGACAGACAGGAGGATCACGGCAACACTCGCAGCATATCGGAAGTTACCATTTCGAGAGATTAAAAAAATTCTACAGGATGAAGGAATTGAATTATCACAGCATACTATAGAACGAAGAAGTGCTGAAATGAATTTCGGCTGCAGGGTCCCAACAAAAAAACCACGTCTCACAGATCGGATGAAGAAAGCCAGGCTACAATTCGCACGGAACTTACAGAACCTTTCTGTCGATGATTGGAAAAGGGTAAACCTTTTGCTTCTAGTTTTTCCAAACTATTGGAAATTAAGTTTAAGAAAGCTGAATAAAATTATTTTTTACAGGTCTTATTTAGTGACGAGTCGACTCTGCATGCAATAACAGAAGCATCAAGGTTCGTTCGGCGACGTCCTTCTGAAAAATATCATCCATCCTGCATTCAACCGACCATAAAACATCCACCCTCCGTAATGGTTTGGGGTGTTATAAGTGAAAAAGGACCTGGACCCTTTTATTTTGTTGAAGGTATGATGAACCAACATCAGTACATTAATGGACTGAAAGATGTTTTGTTGCCTTATATTGGTAATATTAGATTAAATACAGGCAGTTTTACCTTTATGCAAGATGGAGCTCCATGCCACACTGCAAAATCGGTAAAAAAATTTCTGGAAATGAACCGGATCTCCGTTATTCCGTGGCCTGGTAATTCACCTGACCTAAATGCCATAGAAAATGTTTGGCACCTCCTAAAAAAAGAGGTTTATGAACGTAGGAATCCAACTAGAGAGATCCTTATAAAAAATATTAAGGAAGTATGGCATGGATCTCCGACAATAGCTGAATGCATAAAATGTTGCATAGAAAGCATGCCTAGGCGCATAAAGAGTGTGATAAAAAACAAGGGTGGCATTACTAAATATTAAGATAACTTTTAAAAATGTTTATGTCTTTATGTTAAGAAATATACAAGGTTTAACGATCAGTGAAACTTTTTTATGAATATCACCCTAATTCCTTAATTATAAAGAAAAAAGTGAAAATTCCTGCTGGGCTTCGTTCCACATACATTTTTTCATGTTGACGCCCAGATTGTGTATTATAGGTGTTAAAAAGTTAACTTCTGTTAATACTTCAGTATGATATTTACTTAGTGGATTCAATGAAGCTGAGTTAGAGTAGTTAGTATATAAGCTCAAATTAGTATCCTGATGAATCAAAAGTATAAATCTGTACAATTAAGTCAGAACCCGATATGTAAAAAAAATTGATTTTATGTTTTTAATGGATAAACAACAAACTGTGGCGAAGATTATGATATAAAACCTAATACGACTTTGATGCACCTAAAATACGTACGTAAAAGAAAATTCCGATATGTTCAATACTCTGCAATTGGACGGTGGCAAAACACAAAAAAAAATTTGTACACATTTTGGATTCTGCCAACAACAACAATGAAATATAGTGTATTAAATTGGATGTACATAAAAGAGAAGAATTTGAAAACGTAATGTAAAATTTTATGTCTTTTTTGATAGTATAGAATTTGTAAAAAAAGTGTTACTTTTTTACATTATGTTATTGGAAAGAAATGTTTCAAGTTAATAAGAGTATTATAAAACGTCGTGCGTAACCCTCTATTAGACAAATATTCAGTGGTAATTTTGTTTGGAATCGGACATGAATGGAATCATTGGATAGATAGCCATGATCATTTTGTTCAGTATGGAACCATCTCCGATATACATATAAAAGGATTAAAGATTAATATTAACCATTCCCCCGAAATACAGCAAATTCCACCTTTTAATAGCATTCGAAGACGTTGCAAAGTTGTAATTAGTACTAAGGATATGGTGGGCAGCAAGAGAAATAGAGAAATTTCTTGAATGGAAATTTCCGAAAAAATAAAAAATCCCTCATTTACATGAATGAACGTACAATTGAGACTTGACCACACCAAGACCAACGGTTTCTCTGTTCAACAAGAAAAAGGAGTCATTCGTTACTTGAATAAATACTTATCCTAGAGATTTAGGCCAAATTTATTCGAAACGTCCCTTTTGCCATGTAAAAATGTATAGGCCTGAGGTTATGCACCTTACCAATAATACAAACGCCAGCTAGCGCCAGTTCTCGTCAGCAATTAGAATGCTTTTATAGTGAATGGTGTGGTTAGGAGATAAAATCTTGCAAGCCCCAGGCTCGCCTTCTGGCGGCGCTGGCGTCAGTGCTTTTTTAAAGTGGAGTCATCGCCAGTTATATAGAGCAGTAAAGTTTTCGTACAAAAATGGATATGGAAAAGCTGGATGGGACTATAACTTCCTTATCAGTTTTCCGCCTTTAATGAAGAAAATGGGTGATATGCAAAAATTGCGTTTCCGTCGTTCTTCTGGTAAAATCGTGGATATTTCTGTATAATTGTGGTATTTTAGTTAAAATATAGTTAAATGTTTCCATGTTTCCGTACTTATTCTTTAGTTTTCAAAAAAAGTTCTTCATCTGCTTTCAATATATTATGTAAATGATGATTTTCCCCAATTTTCGCCGAGTACTTCCTTGACTATGCTTTCGAATAACAGAAGCTCCTCACTCAAAGATGGTGTCATAGATCTGTACGTTGTTATAATTTCAAAACTACTGAAGTGAACAATACTCGCGGTATCTAGACATAACAACTGAACTTTGAAAATAGTACAGCTCAAGCTACTTTAAATGCACAACGTGATGTCAGTAGGTACTAGTGCTGCTTGTGAGGTGCGTATCCTCCACCAAAAACTAGTTTAAGGACTCGCGCAGACAGAGAGCGGAGCTGAGCTGAGATTAACTGAGCTGAATAAGGCTCAGCTTATCAGCGCATATCAAAATAGTTTACTGCGCACATAGAAAGCGACAGTGGTAGACACGTGTGAATATTGCTTTGTCTAGTTCTACTATAATTCTGCAAAATTTTAAAAAATGTTATCATCCAAACTACGTCGGACTATATTGCTGGAAAATAGTGTAGTGCGCTTATAGCCAATCGTACCCGCTGGCAGCAATATTACTGGTAGAATTCGTAACCGCAACATAAGTCGGAAAATTGATTTTTTGGGCTTACACCAATCAGTTTTGATAATTAAAAAAATTGGTTACCATATTCGGATATGCTTTAGCTCCAGTGCTAGTTCAACTACTTGAAGCTGTCTGCATAATTGGTTTAATTCGTAGGTCAAGTGATAGAGTAACGTTAACATTAATAACAAGGAGAGCAACAAGCAAGACTGTTTTCATCAAGTAGGAATGTACAATTTTCCAAATATAGGTATTTACGAAAAACCTTTCGTGTCATTCATTTATTATCTATAGCCGCACCTAGGAATTCATGAGAAACAGCTTATGTTGGTAAACTATCATAGATAAAGCAGTACCACCGGAATCTGATGCTTAGAACATTATTGTATTGTTAATGTGAGTTTAGAAAAATCTTCATATGACTCATCAATAAAATATGTATGTACGATATTTGTCTAATCGTAATAACGTAACATTTTGTGAGCCATTAAGGCTGAGTAAATTTGCAAGTATTTTGCTCCCCTTTTTTATTTTACATAACTTTTATGATATAGATTTGAAACTTAAAATTTTTGAAAAAGGTGTTGCGTTTTATTTTTGTTAATTAAAAACCTAAAAACCGTGTCATCCCTCTTTTCACTTTTTTATTGCATATTTGTTTTAGATTGAGAATTTGTTTTGTAATCCATGCAATTACTCGGATTTTTTTCACCTAGGTGTATTCGGCTAACAAATTAATTAAAGTGACCAAATGGATACATTCCCTCTAGATATATGTGCATAATTTTGAATACTACTTTAGGTTAATGTATTATTGGTTGGTGTTGCTGAATTTATTAGGTTTTTTTTTATATTTTTAAGCCAAGCTCAGGGGATACCCTATGATGCAAAGCACAGCTTGGCAGGAAGGAGATAGGGAAAGGATTAGCGGATATGAGAAGAGTGGCGGAGGTGCCGATGTATGTCGCCCTGAAACTTCCGCAGATTGTATGCCGGGGGAAAAACAGGAGATGGTAAGCTGTTCCACATTCGCACTGTTCGGAAAAAGAATCATCACGGAATTTTACTGTACAGCCGAAAGTAATTTCAAGGGTTAAAGGATGTGCGCGGTTTGCAGCGCGAGTATTGCGTGCAAGATTCATTCAACAAGGGATTAGGCTAGATATTTCATCAGAACATTGACCATGCATATAGCGATAAAGGAGCGAAAGGCATCCAACATTGCGGCGGTGCTCGAGTAAGTCGATATGACAAGTTATTGCCAAATCACCAATGAGCTTGAATGCTCTCTTTTGGACAATATCCAATGAAGCTAAGGCTGTGCGACAAGCCCCGGCCCATATATGGGAGTTGTATTCCATTCTAGGTCTAAGTTAGGACTTGTAGAGGAGCGCTAGATTTGACGGGCTTGGGCAAATCTTTTGTTTATCGGAAACAAAATTCATTGCACTGGACAATTACGAATGGATTTGTTTTAAAATTGTTTATACTAGCAAAGGATTTTTAAATTGAAAACAATCCATCTAATTAACATTACTTTTTAATCAGAACAACCTTTTATGATTTTAAGTAAGGTATATAGTAAGTGTAACCATTTGAAAGATATGTATTCAAGTTTAAAATTACTGCCAGACTGTAAACTACTATCCAGTTCAGACTCTATAGTATATATAAATTGAATGCCTAGTCATTTTGCCATGGGTCCGTTCACCGACAGAAAGAAAGCGTGCAAAAAGTCACTTTTTGTCACTACCAAACGCTTTCGTGCCTTCACTGAGCACGAAAAGTTACAGATAAACTCTACCGAAACACTTCCATTCACTTTCTTTTGCGTTCACTGAGTTGGTTGAGAGTGACTTGTAGCGCGCTCCTTAAACTCCAGTATTTCGTGAAGTAAAGTTGAGCGGAAGAAAGTGTAGCTATGGCAACGGAAGCATGAGATATTAGTATCGTTCTGGATGAAAACAACTTGGCAAGTTTATTAGGGGATAAATTGCTAATATTTGAAAATGGTATGTAAATATTATTTTAATTCAATTTAATTAGAAATATTATAATTCAGTATATATCTCTTCTTTTTCAGAAGAATTTTCGTTCTTAAAAATGTGTGCAGTTCATGAACAACTTAAGTATATTCCTTGTAAATGTTGTATTACCCACCTTTTGTTGTTTTGCTGATTTTAGTATTTTAATAATTAAGTATTTATTTTCGATCTGTAATAATAATAGTAATTTAGTAGTATTTTACTTAAGTTCTTATAAATTCAGTACATTTTCTTTAAATTCCTTAAGTATAATTTCTGCAGGTAGCTCGTTCAATAATAAGAATACTCTATATACAAATGAATTCTGCGGTGCTACACTTCTGCATCTAGGAAGTTGAAAGGCTTGATTAGTCCTTATATGGTTGAACGTTGTGAACGTTTTGTACAGTTCGGGAGCTTATGGTTCCTTTTGTTATATATAAACAGAAAATAGTTTAAGTCTATTATAATGCTTCCAGCGTTCAATGTGAGGTGTGTATGTATATAAGGATTATTTTAACTAATAAATTTCTTTATCTTAAATATAAAGTTGTTGCCTAGCGAGTGTCATCTTCAATTTTAATTCTGGTGATAAGTTACTGCAAAATACTTATCCATTTTCTAAAATTTTATTTCAGGTCAACAAATATATAAAAAGGTGTCGCCGCAAATTATCAAAACATTACAAGAGATTAATATCGTCATTCGGGTCGGTTTTCAAAGTGCGGAGGTGGCAGAAGTTGATGAAGGTGTGGAGTACTCGGAAGTAAGTTGAGGTTTGGAGGTGCCGCAAGTAATTTGAGGTTTGGCGGTGCCGCAAGACCATGAAATAGAAGCGAGTGAAGATGTGGTGGACCAAGAAGGTCAACAAAACAATAGGTAACCTATAAATTAAAAATTCACAGTGTGTTACAATGTTTAATATTTACTAGGTAATAAAATATGGACGAAAAATGCCATTTTGCGCCCTCATCAGCATTTACAGATGAAAGCGGAGAGAATTCTCGAAGTCTGGGAAAAGACATTCTCAAATTTGGAAAGAAATTGTTAAGGATATGGGTGCTGCTGGATTTCCTTATCGATCAACACTGCAAGTGGAAGTTCTGTTATCTGAAAAGGTAATATAAAAAGACAACATTAGGTCAACTGGTTCGTCTCCCTTTATATTCCCTTTCTATGATGAGATGAGGGAAATGACAGTAGCATGCCGCGAATCCCATAGCCTTAGCAAGTTCGTCCGAATTTAGGGCGTCACCTTCCACTGTGCAAGCAGAAATTTTGACCGCAGCCAATAATGTGGAGGAGCCAATGCGCTTAAGTGGACCAAGCACTTCACAATAAAATCTTCCAGAAGACAATAGTGCGGAAAATGAGGCAAATGATGTTCCCCACAGGCTTCAGGAACAAGAAGACGGCGCAGAACCATATCGGAGACGATAGAGCACCTCATATAAGAAGAAGTGCAGAGAAAAGGCGGATGCACGAGGAAAAAAAAGAAATCCTTCTAAAGCCGCAGTTGCATCATACAGGGAGATGATGCAAAAACTTATAGTTAAATAAGAGGACACATTTTTTTTTTATATTTCTTTAATTTTCTATCTTTAATTTTGATCCTTTTTTATATTTTGAAATTTACTTTTTAAGTTCGATATATTTTTTTATATTTTTGCAATATTTCTTTCAATGACGAACAACTGTACAGTTGCAATTAGTAATTATAACGATTTTTTAATTTTGAAATGACAAGCAGCTTCATATTGAAGTTGCAATAAATATTTTTAAGTATTTATTCTAATTTTATGTATAGAGATCAATTATTATTATCCGTTTGCCATCTTGTCCGCAAATTTGCAGACCCCTATGGATCGTAAAGCAAAATAGGATTCAAGGCGTCTCCTTACACAGAAATCTGAACAGACGAAAGTCAGACGGAGCAATATCTGGAGAATACGAATGAATATTAACATTTCAGTACCTTACTTTAATTAGAATATGTGCTAAACTGCCTTAACGTGCTACTGTGCTGTATACCATAGCCCACACGAGGAAGTTTTTAGTAAATTTTTACGGGTGAGAAGTTTTCGGGGGTAGGAAAACTCTGTTCTACCAAGTTTCGATCGGTAGTAAGAGCAGCATACCAATACTACTGGAAGCAAATTAGGTCCGGCCATTACGTAAATAATAATTTAATAATCTTTACGTCTTGTGAATATGTGATGCAGTTATTGTTTGCAAAAAAAAAAAAAACTGTGATTTAATTGAACACGCCCACAATAATTTTCGGTAATCATACAAGGAACTACGCGGAGAAACATTATTGTGCTGGGACCTCCCAGCAAAGAGGAAAGAAATTCCTTCATTCCGTCAAAACTTCACGCGTGGAAAGGCGCTATGTTTGTATGAGTTCTATGCTGTTATTTTATACTCATTATGAAACTTGATATATTGCCTGCTGTGGAATACTCTTTTTAATCTTTTTTATTAATGAATTCTTTGATATGTACAGTTTTGACATGTAGTGACTTTTAGTATCCCTATTACTTTCTACGTAAATGCCTCCCTGTTTTAAGTCTTACAATACACTCTAACTGTACTTGATAAGTCTTTCACTACACCCAACGTTTATTTGCGTACCGCTTGTGCCTGCCCCTGAAATAATGAATTTGAACTTGTGCCTGCCTGTGAAATAATTAAAATGTGAAATTGAAAATAAACATTGCATTAAAATTATAAATTTAATTCATTTTCTGTACAATGTAATAATACACAAAATAATTATAATATAGAATATGCCATGTGGATATTATTGGGTTTGTCTTCATTTTCGATCTGTGCACAACTCCCTTGCAGTATTTCTTCTTTTTTCTTCATTTCGTCTTATTTCCTCAGTACGTCTTACCCGGTCCTATGGCGTTTGATTATCCGTGGACGAGAAATTTTGTGTAGCGTTCCGTTCTGCTACAGATAACCCTTCATCCATATATGTACTGATACTTGGATCGCAATTTTGTAGGCAAATATTATGCAGTACACATGCCGCCCATATTGTGTAAAGAACCCCTTCGAAGAGCTTCATCTCTAAATACTGCAGCCTTCTATATCTGCCAGAAAGAAGGGCAGAACTCTCTCTATCACTTGGCGAGCGGATGCATGAACTGTGTCCATGTCAGTAAGATTTCCACGATCCGTGTATGGTACCAAACACCAATCAAGAAGTGGATATGCATTATATCCTAATATTTTCCGATCATTTGGAAAATACAAAACAGGATTGGCCATAATGTCTCTATATATCACTGAATTACGAAACACTCTGCTGTCATGCGCCGAACTTGGGAAACCAGCAAAACAGTCCATAAATTGCATTTTATGGTTACAAATAGCCTGAAGAGCTTTCACTGAATGTTACGTTCCATCGATGGCGCCGATGACATTTTTTAATTTGGTGTTCTCCTTTATACACCAGGCAGTTTCAGCCATCTCGTCATGCCAAGGCCATTTAATCAAAGAGCTTGCGAGTTTATTCAACGCAATGATAACTTTGAAGAACACTTTCGACAAAGTTGATTTGGCCATGTCAAATCTCTCACCTACTGATATGAAAGACAATATTAAGGAATATAAATGTATTATATTTCCTCTGGAACTCTTCGCTAGTATAATTTCGCACAATACGCTCCACATATAGCTCTATTCTTTTCGGCTTTTCCTTGGCCAATGCTACACCTATTACATGTAGTAGTTCTTGCAGCTCTGGGCGCCTCGAAAGTTTTAAGAGTATAATAACAGAGAAAGCATTTAACTAATTAATAATAACACGAAAACGAATAGACTAGTACATAATGAGAAATGATGCATATAAATTGAATATACATACTAAATTATAATATCTTAATAAATAAACAAATCAAGTACGTACGAAAATCAATATGGTATCATAATAAAAAAATTAAATATTTCACCTTATTTATTCTCATAGTTGAAAAAAGTTCCCCTGCCACCCATAACGCAACTTGCAAATCAATGTCTATTTGAAATTAAAATTTCTTTATTTTTCACTATCTAAACTTCACAATTATTCTTCACAATTTTTACTTTACAATATTTTCACAACGCTACGCTTTTTTTCGTTTACCGTTCCAAAATCACCACCATAGTAATTAACTGTCAGAGTAATTCTTTTGACATATGTTTACTACGCTACGCTAACACTACGCTACAAGATGCTATCGTTTCGGTGAACGCACCCCATAAGTATCATTATAGAACATTTTAAGAATGATAAATTCCTAAAAAACAAATGCGGAACTATTTTTGGCCTGTTGTCAGCCCCTCCCCCAATAGCGCGTCATTTTTCCAAAGAAAAACGTTCAAGTAAATTTTTAACACTTATAAAAAATTGGTAGCAGTCCAGAAAATTTACTCACATTAAAACTAATCCAACTGTTTGTGAGCCACCAATATACAAATTCTAAAAAAAAAATTTCTAATAAATTTCTAAGAAAATATGATGAACCGTATATAATACAATTTGTTTGAACTGTTGTGTATATACGTATGTACATAGAAGCCAAGGAATGTAATATAAAGATTTCAATGGAAGCAATAATAATATAAAAATACAACAACATTATACCCTTTGGTTTCGATATGACAGAATTGTTTTTTAGGGGAAAAAATATAAGAAAAAATGTTTGTCATGTCAACGCATCATTGATTATGTACTGCTGATAGAACAAGTTATATACAGCGATTGCTGCTTCTGCGTGTGGCACTAAATCGAAAGCTTTTACGAAAGCTCACGCTACTACTACATGGTTAAATGGAAAGTCGAGTCGAGTTTTTTTGCCATTCATCCTTAAGAGGAGTCAGTATTCAGCAAAAGTTTCAATTTAGTTACCAGCGAGTCTGTAGGCAATAAAACTTACTATGCGTAGGTTTGTGTCCTGAAAGTGAGGAAATTCGTATAAAACTAGTGTTCCGTCGCGTAGCACAAATTAAAATAAAACAAAACTCACGATTCAATATCCCACAATGATAATCCTCCCACGGTGCCGCAGCAGCTAAAAAATAAACAAAACAGAGGCATCTATAAAAAATAATAAACAAATAGAAGTCTCAGATCATTCACGATCTGAGAATTCAATTAAAACGAAAACGTACGTGAAAACAAATTACATATTAATTCCCACGATGCAAGGAATTATCCCACGATGTCTCAAGGAAACCAAAAATCTGAAAAAGAGACATATTAATAATAAATATAAATAAATATTTAAAACATCACAAACTTACCTCCAACTAACAACTGCTATGAAACTTTCGACATAACCAAAATGGCAGCTCATAGCATCGAGAAAAATAATGCGATTAGACTATGATGACGTCACTGGGTGTCTAAATATATAAAAATCTCACAAACCACGCGAGCGTCATAGCAACGCCACCGGCAGACACAATTTCTATTGTGTTTCTGCCTATAAATAGAGAGCTACTGGAAGTAGCAAATCACTCGCATTTTGAGCAGTCACCAAGACAGATCGGCAATGTTGAACCGAAGTTAAGTCTTGTTTAACAAATCTAAGGGAGACATTTGAGCCCGATATACTAATCTCTATTTAATTATTTTTATTATTTTATTTTTTCAGCTTTATTAGCAGTCAGAATATTTGAAGCCTAGCGTTTTTTCATATGAGCAGATCGAGTGAAGCTCACATTACCCATTTTTAATAGAATTAAAATTAATCGATAATTCTATTTTTTAGGGTAAAAGGATGCATTGGATCAATTGAAAAACGCCATTCCTTCTTTTAATTTTGTTTGAATTATTACTTCATTTAATTTTTCGTTGGTTGAATTATTATTTCATGCATTTTTGAACTTTGATTGAATTATTATTTGTCTTTGATTGAATTATTATTTGTATCATTTGGATTTTATTATTTCGTTTTAATTTGGATTGAGTAGCACGAAGGTCTAGGTTAAGAGAATAGTTGTGAAAAATAAAATGAATTATTGACTTACCAGAAACAACAGTTTTTTCAGTCTTATCCTTCCAACCGGCACCTCCCCGAAATTTATGATTAAACTCATATTGGGATTTAACAACTAGCCTAGACCTACTCCACAGATAACATTAAAAACATCTAGGGTAAAAGACAGAAACTTAATATGCGACAATTTAAGACGAAAAATGAATATTTGCAGTTCAAATAAATTGAAAATTTTTAACGAGAATTATTGTTATTAAATTTTGTTTGCAAAAATTGTTAACGAAATATTGAAATTTCTCTTCGGTGAAATCTCGGGAGGAAAAACAAGTAATTACAGTCAGATAATTAAAAAAGGCGCCAATAAAACAAAAAACTCGACGTTATTTGCTAGACCTAGGTTTTAGCTTTCTAAAATAGTCAAAATCTAAAAAATTAGAACACCTTTTAACAGGAATTTGATAAAAAACTTACATTTTTCACAAGTTTCTGAGCTAATATCTCTATTCCAATACATTGTTTTTTTAATTTTTGGCAACGTTAGTTTCCATACTTCTTTCTTACCTTTAATTTAAGATATAAATCATTATTCTGGTACCAATAGTTTGCCAGAAATTCGCATTAAAAACGGACGAAGCTCTCAAATATTGGTACTGACTCCTCTTAACATAACTTGCGCCATTGTTGAAGTAACCTAGGGTTCGTATAATCTTAGTTATTTTTTCGTTCAAAGAACAAAATATTAAAAGCACATATGTTTTAAGAAAGCTTGCAGGGCTGTTTCAGACAAAACACAGTAAGCAGTGTATAGTATATCCTCAAGCAATATTCTAAAATGAATTTAGCTAGTGCTTTTGCCATATTTAGAAGTTGGATACGAGGGAAATTTGTAAGGGAGTTATCCAATAAGGAGGCCATTATTGATTCCTAAAGGCAATAGGAGACGGGAACATCGCAGAGGGCCATAAGAATAAAAGTGATATGCTGATGACGGTGATAGTAATTGACCCACTTAGATCCGAGGAAACTTAGAAGGAGAAAGCCCGACCGTGATTCAGGAAGCGCCAGGCTAAACATTCGACATCGGATTTAGTGCAGTAGAGTATGATTTGGCTTTATTTAAGGGATTTTAGGAGAGACTTCTGCAATAGTGTAATACACAGATTGAGCAACTAAATGGTTTTCAGAGTTTCTATGTGCATATAAATGCCCTAAAGCCAACGGCGAGACTATTGCATGCTCCAAAAAGCGGCTACACGATTAGGTGAAAAATTCAAGAGCTAAGTAAACATTAGGCCCAGAGAAACAATAAATATGTATGTATGTACTTACAAAAGGCGAGGAACTCACTTTTGGCTTTATTTAGAAGTAGACGATTTGTTCGAGATGCCGGCAGAAATCGCATCATCGGAAATGCAGGAGGACGATTCCTTGCTGGCGGTCTTTGATTCTACAGAGGCCCATTCTTCTGGCAATCTGCGTCGGATGCGAGAAGAGCCTTCATGAGCAACCCCTCCAATACCAGGAATTAGGCGAAAACGGTCATCCAAACACAACACCCTAAAAGGGTTTTTTGAAAAACTTCTGCACGAAGTGTAGGAGAAAGAGGAGGAGAACGAAGTCGACACAATTTTTAGAAGTGCAGCACAAGTTGTGAAGAATTCAACCCTGTCAAAAGTAGAAATTTTAGAATTACAGGTTGATGTTCTTAATGTCATAAAAAATAAAGTAAATAAGTGAAACATATATTGCTTTTTATTAACAATTCCATCTTATAAAATATTTTCATCAAAAAGATACTGCGACAGTTTTTTCCTAAGGTGAAATGACTCTCGGGAAGCATAATTAGATCCTCTGACACAAGCTTATTGCAGGCTGTCATCTTCTGACCGCCATAAGCCAGGTATTAATATTTCATCTATAAAATAGTCTGCATATGTTGGAGAACAATATGCACTGCTATCATTTAGCTTGAGATAATTGTGGAGGACAACTACGGCTTTAATTATTTTGTCCACATTCTTGGGGTGGCAATGTATATCATTTTTCAGCACGCGCCATCTACTTGCCAGGATCCCAAAAATATTTTCTATTGTGATCCGAGCACGTGAAAGCCTTTTATTATAGTTTTCATGTTCGGTTGATAGTTTATGTCCTGGAAAAGGCCTCATAAGGAATTGCATTATCTCCAACGGAGAAAAATGGGAATGTTTCCGTTTTGTTTGGTAAAGGTCTCGCATTTGGAATACGTAAATCTTCTTTTAAAAGCAACTTGCCAAACAAGCTTTCCTTTAGAATTCCTTCGTCACCCCAATGCTCCAATATCTACAGCTGTAAAAGAATAATTGGAATCGCCTGCAGCCAAAAGTAATAAGCTGCGATGGCCCTTATAATTATAATACATTGAACCAACATTTGGCGGACAAATTCATGTGCTTGTCGTCAACAGCACCAGCAGAGTTGGGTAGTCCCCATCGAACATAAAAGTCATGAGCGATTTTTTCCCACTCATTTTCGATGGGTGGTGCTTAATATATCGCAAATAGTTCCTCCCAAATAACGCTGCAAGTTTCCAAAATCACCTGTCCCACTGTTGATACCTCCATTTTAAATTTCCAGGCATATATACAGCGCGGGCCTCCGTGTGCAAGATATCGGTTAAACAGAATAATATTTAGATATTATTTCCATAAGGACAGATTTCCTACATATTTATGTATACTTACATCAAAGTTAATGCCAAGCGACATTCGGGGGCAATTGGTCTACGGATGCTTCTTTTGCTAATAAAGGGTGCATATTTTTAGTGAAATTCCGAACGTAGTACAAGCCAATTCACGAAAAGAATAAAAGGTAGTGATGCAGATTTGTAGAAAAGGGTGTCTAGAATTTTTGATAGCCCCATCATGACATATTTTCAAATTTATAGAAATTTATACAAATGTATGGAGCAAAAGCAATAAGAACTGACCTTGCAAGTTTCCTGTAGCCGACAATTTTTAATATGATTTTCTGAATTTCAGGTGAATGGATCCTAATTGAATGAAATTGATGATTTTTTTTATATTTTTTGTTATTTTGTTTCCTTTATTTCTCTATATTTAAACCATTATAATTTGTATGAAATTCTAAGGTATTATGTGAAAATTTACTAAATAAAACTAAAAAAAAATTAAGTTAAATGAATTATGATTTTTAGCTCCCATTTGGTGATAAAATACATTTAAATCTCAAGACTTTGTTTATATTATTCATTTTTAAGCCAATTAATTAGCAGTCCGTGGGACCACGCGTCTGTGGTCATGTTACGGATTTATACGTCTGTAGGTTAAAGGATATTGTGGCAGCTGACAACTCTTGTATAATATCGAGACGTCAAGGCTAAAGAATATCCCGTGGAAGATACAATTTGAACTTCTCCTCCATAGGAGTGAAATAATTAATGCAAGTCCAAATTTCTTGAACAGGAATAATTAGGTTTGGAAAAAATTGTAATAAAAACAAATCTTCTTTTATTTACATAAACAAATGAAAAAGGAGAGAACTCTTCACTATTGACAAAGTTTAATATGTGGCTCATTCAAACTTCTCACATACAAGGGTCGCCAGCTTGTTTCCTCTTCAATGACCTATACGATAAAACTGTGGCAAAAATTAAAGGTTGGGGTCATACCTTAGGTTGACCGGAACTACAATTAGATAGGTAAGGCGGACAGTTCTCACAAAAACAGGTACACCACCCAACAAAACTATGTGTTTGTCATCTAACATACAACAGATTGCACAAGCATAATCAAATCTATCAGGCCAATTTATAAATATTATAATCATCACCATCGAACGGAATCTTTCTCTACGCGATAAAAGGAACCTTTATTGCTGCTAGCACTAAGGTTTTAATTTAACACAGCAGTATGTGTCGCCGTAAACATATTGTTGCTATGCAGATTCGTGTCTCCATGCGCCTCTGAAACTGGATCATCAGTGTCATGTGCAAACAAAGGTTATATAAATAGCAAGCTCTCTTGCTTTTGATTTTTTGATTGGGTACAGTCTCAAGTCAAGTTGATAAATTCAGTCGAAATCACAGGTTGGCGGATACCTTGAATAATTTAAAAATTTAAAAGTGAGAAATAGACTCAGTGAAATTCAAAGAAATGAGTTTCAGTCCCAGTGCAGTGAAAAACGATGAGTGATATAGTAACAACTTCAGTGAATGCGACGGTGAATTCTACACCACTGCCATCTTATAATAGTATAACAAATGAACACGTACATGAAATAGTAAAGAATATAGTGAAAAGTAAAAACAATAATAATGTCAGCAAAACTGTAAAAAAAAAGGGGAAAAGTACGGCAAACATAAATTTCAAAAAACAACCAAATCTCAGAAAAATAATTTAGTTTTATGAAGAAGAAATAAAATAAAATACCTACAAGGAAAACAACGAGATCAACTAAGCAAACACTCATAAACGATAACCATGACATTCAATACTTGAAACAGTCAGCTATACAAAGACAATAACATCACCAAGCAACAATACCACAAGGAAATCTACACTACCCATCCACGTCAACACAACACGGAACCAATTACCAACCAGTAGTGCAGCAGAAACAGCTAAACACACCCCATCAAACCACAGCACAACAAGCTTCACCTCATCAAGCTACGCCCTAACAAGCCACATCTTATCATCAAAGATTCACTATTCTCCAAATGCAACAGCAGATGTCACCCAAACCCGGCTGTAGTTCCATACTAATAGAAAACCAGTATTTAAAAATAGAATACAACAATTTACAGAGTAAGTACTCAGAGCTACTAAGCAAATTCAATGATATATCTAATAAAATTGAGAGTACAGAAAATAAAAAAGCTAGCAATAATAATTGTCAGAGTAACTCACCCAAAAACCCGACAATATCTGTCATAAACGATAATCGCTAATCGCCGCTTACAGTTAAAGACGATGATGATCTTGATAAAGGAATGATTTAACCGTCATCAAACAATAATCCGAACTTAGAAAATAAGCAAACAAATAAGCAAATTAATAGCAATAATAATAAGCCAAGCAAAATACCACCAATAATAACGTTAAGGATGATAGTAATCACTTGAGAAATACACTAGGACACAGTCAATTCAAATTTAAATAAAGTTTATTTCAACGCTACACAAATAAGACAAATCTTATATAGTTATGTGTAGGTAGGATAATGGAAAAAATTTAAACATAAACATTACTGAACTAAACTAAACTTACAAAATAAGATATCTAATATCTAAATTAATAATGATAAATACAGTTTGCTTTATTACTAGGAAAACAGATGAAATGTACCGTTATACAGCTCTTAAATATTCCATTATAATGTTCCGAAAACTATGATTATCTCTGCTTCTTCGAGGGTGCTGAGGAAGAGAGTTCCAGAGTCTTCTGCATTGAATAAAAAATTTACGACCACTTGAAAGACAGGTGGACCGAGGAGTGTTTAGAGACAAATTTCTTACGGATTGACAAAATCCAGTCTAGTATATAGGTAGTCAGGTTGCTATTTATTCATCAAATTATGAAGGAATAATATCGCACGATATTTAAAGTAAGTCTCCAACGTGCATCCCAAGATTGAATTTAAATATCCCGAGACATGGTCGTATCGCCTCAAGCCAAACACATACCATACGGTAGAGTTAAAAGCCACATTAAGCTTACGCAATGAAATTGAATCAGAACCAGGAAAAATTTCACATCCATAAGTCATAAGGGGAACTAACGATTTAACTAACATAATCCGCGTGTCAACAGGAGTAAAGGCCGCAGTGTCAGAAAGTTTACGCAGCCGTCCATAAACTTTGCAGACAAGCGCGTTAATGTGATTGGACCAATTTAACGTACGATCCTAAATTTTCCAAGATTCTTTACGGTACTACTGTAAGGAATAATTACATTGTTTAGGATAACATTCGGAAAGCAGGAAGTGTATAATTCACTTTTATAGATTACGATAGCATTGGATTTAGAGGCATTTAAGTTCAAACTATTATTAACAGCCCTATCAAGCACATCAGCGAGGTCTTCGTTCATACAGCATATGGCATCCTCCAGCAATCCCAACGGCCTAGAAATGTAAAGCTGTGTATCATCAGCATACATCTGGTAATCACAATTTCTCAGAATCGTTGGAAGATCATCAATAAAGATTGTAAATAAAAAGGGACCCAGAATGGAGCCTTGAGGGACTCCACTCCGCAAAGGTAGAAGCCAGAAGCAGAATTAGAACAGACCACACTCTGATGACGCCCGCAAAGGTAAGACCAAACCAACATGCATGCAGAACTAGAAAAATTGAAATTAAAAGCCAGCTTACGTAATAATAATATGTGGTCAACTATGTCAAAGACCTTCGAAAAGTCAAGGAGGACGAGTGCCGTAAGTTTATCACTATGAAATGATTTTTTAATATCATCTGTTATATTTAACAACGCTGAAGTGTAGCTACGCTTGAATCTAGAACCCGATTGAAGATTAGATATGAGGTTCTCCTCATCTAAATAATTGGTGATTTGGGTGTGCAGGATTTTTTCAAAGGCAGTATGGAAATAGGACGATATTCCGTTGAACTACGAGACTTCTTGGGAATGAGAATAATTTTAGAATACTTCCAAATAGAAGAGATCGTAGATCTTAAAATACTGTTGTTGAAAAAGTAGGTGAGACTTGGGAGTATAACAGGCAAAAGAACTTATACAAATTTGGGGTCACGGTCATCCAGTCAAACAGCGCTAGATTTCATAGACATAATAGCAGAATAAACGTCTGCCTCGCTAACTTGACTAAAAGCAAACCCATCAAAAGGATCAAGTGTATTCAAATCACTAACATAATCACTGACAGTAGAGCCCGGGTCATTTAAGTTATTTAAAGCAGAAACAAACGTCTGGTTTAACTCATATGGGTTTACAAATACGGTTGAACTCCTAGATCGCCCAACCCCAATACTTCTAAGATTCTGCCAGAGTTTTTTGGATGGAATATTGTTTTTAAATTTTGAACTATAATATTGAAACTTGGCACGGGATATTTCATTATTAACTGCATTACGAGCCGACCGAAAAAGGTCCCAGATATCAGGTGTACGGAAGCGACGGTATCTACGATATGCATTATTTCTTCGCAATATCAATTGCTTGAGTCTTAGCATAAACCAAGGTATTTGGGTATTGATAAGGCGACGATGTTTCAGTGGGACATATTTATCGTAAAGGTGTTTAATAAACCTCATAATATACTCAAGTTGTTCATCAGCTGATGTTAATGAACGGATCAAAGTCCAGTCAAACGTTTGTGCCTCCTCAAAAAGATCATCAAAGTTAACATCATTAAAATATCTATAAGAAAAATTTACACCACTTGCAGAGTCAGAACAAAGATTGTAAATTCCCGAGATTAAGTCATGTTTGGAGAATGCTGATAGAGACATCTGATTAAAAAAACAGCATTTGATTAGGGTCAGCAACAATAAATAAATCCAATAGGGTTGCCGATGTTGAAGTGAAGTGAGTAGGTACAGAATTATACACACTCAGGCTCAACTCAGATAGGACTGTCTCCAAAGAAGAGAAATCTATAACATTGGGAGGTCTATACGACACCAATCAGACATTTTTCTGCAATAACTAAAATCTTAATAAAAATATATTCAATAGGAAGATGATCACGAAATGAATCTTTAATGAAAATAGCAGTCCCTCAACCTATGCGGCCGACACGATCATTCCGAAAATTATGTAATTATTTAAATCTAAAAGATCATCAGCAATGTGCGATCTCAACCAAGTCTCGGAAATACAGATAATATCAAGAGAAGAAACGCTAAAAAGATCACGAAACACATCAGTCTTGAGATATAAACTTTGAGCATTCAGAAAAATTTTAAGCCCACTACACAGATTACACATAATATCCAGCAGAACGTGTGAGCTGTTCAATCCACCAGACTCAGCAGTAATGGCATTACCCAAATAAAAACGAAACAAGATATGAAAAGGATCAGCAACAATAACACAAGCTGTACATATAGCTAGAAAGAAAAATAATATAGTATAATAATTAAAAAGGAAAATTAAAGGCAATTTCAAAATACGTAAGAGTAAAATAATAAAGATTAACCTAAAAATGCAAAGAAAAAAAAGTTCATCATTTGACTGAGAACTTCAATAAAAACAAAGAGCAAATTTATAAATTTCAAATAGAAACATAAAAAACTGATATAAAAATATACAACACTTAAACCTTATCTAAAATTGAAGAATAATGAAGGCAATACATTATTAGCTGGAATGGTAACCGTCCACGAGAATAATTGCAAAAACCATGGAAAGAACATTGCTATTTCCCATCAACAGTGGCTGCAAGTTGTTTAAGCATAAACAAACTAGGTACAGGTCGTGCATCGCAGTTGGGTTTCAGTCTCACGAAAACAATTCCATTACGAGATCAAACCAAAAATAAATGTTTCTGCTTCGTCTTCAAAAAAGTCAACAGCAACATAGCGCATAATATGGTGGCTTAATGTCAGAAGGGCGTATCTACAAAAATGCAGTTTTGAGATAATGAGCCAAAAAGTTTTCACTTCGGATATTTCTTTCCTTAAGTTATTTTAAAATGCAATACCTTCATATTTCATTTGTTTTTTATTTAAAACAACGTACAGAATAGAATTTAAGCAGATTTAAGTGCTAATATAGTTCACAACATTTAAAAAAATTTTAATTATTTATAATGGAATTTACATTTCTTCGTTTTCATTTTCACTATCAATATCCACCAAGCCTTCTCCTAAAGACTTATAAAACTCATGATAACTTTCCTTTATTATTTTAGTTGAGCATAGATATATCAAGTCCTTAAATTTACTTGATTTTATAACAAGTGGGGCATTGTATTTAGCAATCAAATTATGGTTTTCTATACTACTATTTCGTTTCTGGCGTGTAACTTGAATGTCACGGAATTTCTCGTCATTTTGACTATACGTAAAATAAACGTGTTGTGAGTCTCCTTTTATAAACTGAAGCCATTTCATTTTAAACCAGTTTACTTTGTCACCATCAGTATCCTTTGTCCGATTTTTGAGGAAAGTTTTCTGCATATTGCTAAAATCTAAGAAGTCTAACTGTGTCATTTCAATGACTTCATGAATAGTTTTATTTCTTGAGTTGCCTGCCATTCGAACTGCAGTGTACCAGGCTGTTGGATCGAATATTTGTACATACCTTGTTTTTTTTTTTTTCAATGGTAGCGTGAACGCTATCGCATTCCATCTGGGAATGTCCACTTTAAAAAACAAATTATTAATTTCAGGGATATTCAATTTGTTGACAGAGTATAGAAACATCGCTGCCATGTTAACGTTCCGATTTTGTCCACTACATGTGTCTGAAAATAAATAGACAGGCTTATTGTTTGCAGATTTAGATAGAAAGTTTAACAGACAGGAAGCAACTTCTATAGAGTCACTTTTGGCAATACCTTCGTGCCTTTGCTTCAACTTGGAGTATAGTTAAATTGTAAACGGTTCTTGTAGAAGAGAGCTTTCGCATGGCACTTTGGAGTATATAGAACTGCTTGCAAGCCAAATTCTACTAGGAGAAAATTTCGGTTAGAAATTTATTCTTTCAAAGTGTTTTTTAGTAGTCGCGCAGTACTTTCTAGTTCAATATGAGCATCAACCTCAAGCCTTTTTTTTTTTTTTCCTCTTCACCGAACCGTTCAAACATAAAGCAAGTATCGCACAAGTCATTTTTAGGAACATGAAAACGAAGATTGAATTCTGTGTTAAATATCTGACGATATAGCCACAAATTTCCATACTGTATGTTATTTTCATCACAGTTTTCCAAATATAATTCATACATTTTACTTAAGTTTAAATTAGATACTTTTTTGTGTGTCTTTTCTTGAAAAGTGTGACGGAACTTTTGGGAAGGACTCAGTATGGCTTTTTATGTACTCTCTGCTGTCTGATTGGCGTTAATTGCCAGGGGAATGTCGACCACTTTGATCAATCTTGGTGATATTGTGCGGATCACGATTATTTACAAAATGGTTAACGTACTTTCCACTTATATTGAATGTTGGAAGAAAAAAACCTTTGCACGCTTCGTGATTCTTGTTGTTTGAAATCAAGTAATAATTTCTTAGTTCTTCTGCACTTCAGGACTCTTCAGTGTCCAGAACTTCTCATTACTATCTTTCCGCACATCGATATTAAATTTAGCGGAACATTTTTTTGGACAGCTGGAACAGTTTTTCATTTTGACTTCACGTTTATTATTAACTTCTTTATTCACGGAATTAATGTGAGCCTGACCACTATTCTTCAATTTCTTCTGTTTGTTTCGCTTCTAGTCTTTTTCATCTCCATACTTTCTTCGTTTTCTCTTGATTTGCAATGAGAATGCTGCAGAGATGCTGTTCTGTTCACACATCAATACTGCTGGACCCGTTTTGTTGTTCAATATTTACTGTACCTAAACAGATTGTTGACTCACCAAACGAAATCTTCAACATCAATGAATTAACCTGAAAAGAAAATGAAAACTTTCACAAAGAATATAGTTGAAATACATATAAACTTATCTGAACTCCAGTTAATGTTTGGTTTTCCTTCTTCCTCCCATCCTGGAAGGTGCTCCAGTAGGGGTATCAATCCATCCTGCATATCTTCAACGTTACAAAATCCAAAAACAAAAAGATAATTATGGATGAATATAAATAGAAAGAAATTAGAAAACATGATCACAACAAAGTACTTAACCTCACCCTCAAATTTTAAGAAATTACAATTATAATTTGCGTATGAGGTATTTAATCACAAATAAACACTTAACAACTCTTAACTCACCAACTGTATGAACAACACACAGATTTATTTAAAAGTACACCGAAACTTAGAAATTTTTGTAAAAGAAAACACGGCACAATGTCACAATTTAATTTAATTTGACGTCCGTAACTTTATGGTCTCGGTGACACAAGTACATTCTTTTAAGAAAGTTTTATACGCGGAATTCGAAAATCGAATAATATTTACGCGAAGTCACTGACATATATAAAATGGACTGCTGATACTACTGAAATTGCTTCCATTATTTGACATTATTATGGGATCACTTTTCTATAGTTGTCTCATTTTGGTTTAACTACTTTATTCCGCGCAACTACAAACAATAAGTTCTAAACAAAATACACCACAGTCCAGTTTCAGTTCAGTGGTTTTCCAAATGAATATATAGCATAGAAATAGATGGCAAACAATATTTGTAATCCTTTCTCTGTCCCCCATAGCTACTTTTAGGGGCAGGTAGGCAGAAATTGCTTAATTTTATTTCTTTAAAAATCAAGTTTAAAAAACATTTGATGTTGTATGAGATAGCTTCCAAGAATAAAAATAATTTCGAATGCTTCTGTAATTTGTTGAACTTTTACTATGAATATTAAAGCGAAAGTAAAACTTGAAATTAAGACAATTGTCACACCCTGCCAAAAAAATTTGACCCATATGAAATAGAAAATCAGGCAGTCCATGTTATATACGTCAGTGCGCGAAGTTCAATAATTTTAAAGAAATTTAATAAAATTTAAAATATCTATATAAACAATAAGAGAAAAAGAGACAAAAAACAAAGAAACAAGATAAAAAATATTTATTTTAACCGAATTTATACGAACATTAGAGCATGCGCAGTAAATTAGTTCTATCATACGCGAATTCGATGTTTTCGATGTTAGTAGCTTGAAATTTCGGTGGAGAAAAACGTGAATTTTTATTAAAATAACGCAAAATTTTATATTATTCGTAGAGTTTCACTCAATATTAATTTAAAGAAAATTACTATTAATGATTTCGCGAATTTTCATCCCATTTGAAAATAGTTTTGTGACAAGTCAACTTATGATTTTTCTTTTCTTCAAACAGAGAATGGAACCAGTGGCACTACGAATATAATGGCGAAACCCACCTCTATAAAAGGCGAATACATTGAGCTGGAAGCTCTCTTCTTTGGAAAAAGTTCTGGCGAAAGGTTCAAGATTTTAAGGCAGCATTCATTAAGCAGCATTTATTAAAAGGTTGAAAATCAGTCCATGAAACAGAGTAACGTTGTCTGAATATGCCCTTTGTTTTTTTTTTTATGTGAATAGTGAATTAAGTGTGAAATTAAATTTAAGAGAATTATTGAAATTGACTTATAATTATTGAAGTTAAGGATAGTATAATTAGGCAATAAGGATTTGTGAAAAAATATATATATATATATATATAACGAAAGTCCACATTCTTTTATTTTTGTCCTCAAGTTCATAATTTTTTTATTTATAGGTTGAAGTATTGGACTTCAAACTAAAAGATTATATTGCATTAATTATTGGTGGTTCCATCCAGGTATGTGAGACTCGTTATTGTAAATTTAGATTTGTTTAATAAATAGTGCACAATTTCACAAAATTAGTTATTGCCAATTATACGTTCCTTTCTCGTGTGACTTGGTTTACGGTATTATCAATTGGTGTTGGTTACTGTTAAAATTGCGGTAGTACACACAATGCAATCCATCCATAGTTACAGAAAGGGAACTCTATTGCTTTCCATAATTTCAATTAATTTAAATTTACATGGTTTCCAAAATGAGTACAGTAGGAGATTTACTGGTGAATCAAGTTGTTTTAAAAACCAAGATTACCAAGGCAATTGAAAATGGAAAAAGAACTAAAATAGAAAAAAGAGCTGCAGGATTTTACAAACAAAAATTAATAGATTTACGCCATTTATGGAAGGAATTTGTGGCACAAGATAGGAAAAATAATGAACAGATCATTTTTTCAAATGAAAAATGCGAGCATGTATATATAACTGAAGAGCAGTTCGACGCAATGGAGGTAAAATATTCTGAATACATGGGCGAATTAGAAGATGGATTGCCAACACAAGCCCCAGAAGATAATACTTCAATATGGCAAGCAACAAATCAAGTTTCACAACTCCCTAAAATAACTTTACCTCAGTTTAATGGAGAATACAATTCTTGGTGATAATTTCATGTTATGTTTACAGCTCTGGTGCATAACAATACAAACCTTCAATCAGTTCAGAAACTTCATTATTTGAAAGGATGCCTCATTGGTGACGCTGAACGGGTATTACGACATACTCCAATTACCAATCAGGATTATGCATCAGCATGGAATAGACTGAAGCACAGATATGAAAATACACGAACCTTTGTTAATCAGCAACTGAAGACGTTAATAAATCAACAAAAATTAACTAACGAGAATAGCAAGGGCTTAAAGACATTGGTGGGCACCACCCAAGAATGTTTGCAACAACCAGAAGCTTTAAAAGTGAATACTGATTCATGGGGTACATTATTGATTTTCTTAATTGTGCGAAAATTGCCTTTCGTAACACTACGTCCGTGGGAAGAAGAATTGGGTGAAAGCTAAAATTTACCAGAATTCAAGACATTTCTATCATTTTTAAAGAAAAGAGTTCGTGTATTAGAATCAATTAACAACACAATTAGTTTAAAACCAATGACTCCTTCCATCAAGAAAGAAACGACACAAGCGTACCACATAACAAACAATTCCAATTGTCCTGCATGTAGTAGTAAGCACTATGTGGGAACTTGCAAGACATTCTTACAACTCGACGTAATGGCTCGCCATAATGTAATAAAAAACGCAGGCAGATGTCTAAACTGCTTGTCAAGCATACACGTTAGAGGCAAATGTCCAAACAAGCAGAGATGTAAAAAATGTAAGGAATTACATAATACGACACTACATATGACAGAGCTGTTTGTAAATTGTTTCCAAGCCAGTGACCCAACTAATTCAACTGTTGCTGCCAATTCAAACACAAGTCAAGAAAACATCATGAGCAAACCTAGAACCTTTTTAACCAGAGAGAAACATAATGCTTTGTTGTCAACGGCGCTGGCATTAGTGCAAGACCGCAATGGTCATTCAACAATAATGCGATGTCTGATGGACTCAGGGTCTCAAACATCATTCATTACAGAGGCCGCCTGCAAAAGGCTCCAAACACGTGACGTTGAAACATCAATCGAATTATCAGGACTGAGTAAAAACCAAACTACACTCGCTAAAAGACAAGTCCGACTCCAATTAAGGTCTCTTAAATCAAGCAAAGCAGTTGTGGAAACGGACATGCTCGTATTGAAAACGATAACAGATCAATTGCCAGCCAAAACATACGTCAATAGGAACACCTTCAAAACCTTGAGCTGGCCGACCCAACATTTTGGAAACCGGGGCCCATTGATATTTTGCTCGGAGCAGATGCATTTGGGCGTGCCCTTCGCGAAGGAATTAAACAAGGACTAAAAGAAGCTCCAGTCGCTATCAACACTATGTTTGGGTGGATAATTTTGGGAAATACATCGCCCACACCTTCAACTTCACAAGTGAAAACGTTCGCAGTAACTATCAATCCAGTGGATGATCTGACCCTACAAATTCGGAAATTTTGGGAAACAGAAGAGGTTGCTGAAATTAAAATTGCAACTCCCGAAAACCAAAAATGCCAAAGGAACTATGAGGAAACTTATTGTAGACTTCCAAATGGTCAATACCAAGTCAAGCTGCCATTCATCACGGGAGAAGAGCCAGTTTTGGGTGAATCACAAAGTCAAGCTTTACGACGTTTTGGATATTTACAAGGAAGGCTTGATAAAAATTCACAATTAAAGGAAGATTATGGGAACTGTTTAGATGAATATTTACAAATGGGACATATGGAAGCATGCAATATGCCTAAACCTACAGAAATCCATTACTGCATGCCTCACCACGCAGTCGTCAAGCAGAGTACCACAACTAAACTACGTGTCGTTTGCGATGCCTCAGCAAGAACATCTAATGGAAAGTCATTAAATGAACAACTACTAGCTGGACCAACATTACAACCAAAACTATTTTCCATCATACTTAACTGGAGTAAATACAAGGTCGCAATGACCGCAGACGTTGAAAAAATGTATAGAATGATTTGAATGCATCCCGATCATCGTACGTATCAGCGCATACTTTGGAGAGACCCAACGACTAAGAAACTGCAAAATTATCAACTTAATACTATATGAACATTACAACAATTAGCCAGAGATGAAGAAGAACGCTGGCCATTGGCATCACAATCTGCTTTAAATGAATTTTACGTTGATGATCTATTGACTGGAGCTGTGTTGACTCACCAAACGAAATCTTCAACAACAATGAATTAACCTGAAAAGAAAAAGAAAACTTTCACAAAGAATATAGTTGAAATACATATAAACTTATCTGAACTCCAGTTAATGTTTGGTTTTCCTTCTTCCAAGAAGGTGGTCAAGAGTTACAAAGACAACTCATCGAAATGTTTAAGCAAGGTGGATTCAAATTGCGAAAGTGGACAAGTAATCGTGCAGAGCTACTTGACCATTTACCAATGGAAGACAGAGAATTAAAGGGGTCACTAAATTTGATAGAAACTGAAGGAATAAAGGCCCTAGGAATCAAATGGTACCCTGGAAAGGACTCTTTCACATTCAAAACAAATCATGAACAAAAACATAAAATCAGTACTAAACGCACTATCCTCTCGGAAATTGCCTAGCTGTACGGTCCATTAGGATGCATCTCACCTATTATCATTGTAGCAAAAATTCTTATACAATCATTATGGATCACTGGCTGTTCCTGGGACAGTAAGGTTTCTGACTCCATATCTGAGCAATGGTTAACCTTTAAACGAGATCTGCATGAATTGGAAATGTTAAAAATTCCTCGATGGATTGGTTTCTCAACTCACCATCAAGTACATCAAATTCATGACTTTTGTGATGCCTCCATTAAGGCATATGCAGCAGCGATCTATTTACGTATCCAAAATGATAAAGGTGCTACCACTTCAGTATTATTGACATCTAAAACTAAGGTAGCTTCAGTTAAACCAGTAACTATACCTCGTTTAGAGTTAAATGGCGCGTTATTATTTGCCAGGTTACTTAAAACAACAATACATGACATGCAGTTACAAAACATACCAGTCTTTGCATGGACAGATTCCACGATTACCTTGCAATAGATACGCGAACACCCCGGACGTTGGAAGACTTACGAAGCGAACAGAGTAGCAGAAATTCAGGAGATTTTAGCAGCTGATTATTGGCACTATGTCCCAACTAAAGAAAACCCTGCTGACGTGGCATCTCAGGGAATATCCACTCGTCAACTATTAGATTGCAGTTTATGGTGGCATGGTCCAACATGGCTTACAAGAGATCAAACCGCTTGGCCTCGAAATTCAATTCCAAAAGAACGTACTGATTTGGAGATGAAAAAACCAACTGAAACAACTCTATTAGTTCAAACAGAGAATGGGTTGCTAGCACGGTACTCTTCCTATACAAAATTAATACGAATTATCGCTACCATACAAGGCTTTGCTCAAAACTGTCGTAATACTAAAGGCAAGGAAACTGGTTTTCTGTCAACCAAGGAATTGAGCACAGCAAGCAACACAATTCTGAAAATTGTATAGATAGCAACGTATCCAAAGGATTACGAACAGCTAGAAACAAATAAACCGCTTTCTCGGAAAAGTAAACTACTAACATTTAACCCATTTATTGATCACGATGGACTCATTCGCGTAGGCGGTAGACTGGAAAATGCTAACATTTCCTATAACAGAAAACACCCAATCATACTCCCACGAGATCATCACATTAGCAAGCTAATAATAGATAAAACTCGTAAAGAAACCCTTCATGGCGGCACGAATCTCGTTTTAAACACAACTCGCAATCAATATTAGATCCTGAATGCTAAGCGAATAATCTCACATCAGCTACACAAATGTTTAGTGTGTGTTAGAAAGCGCCAGGCAGTTTCGAATCAGTTGATGGGCAATCTACCAGCTCCTCGAGTCAATATAACTAAGGCATTTACTCATGTTGGTGTCGACTATGCAGGACCAATTAGTCTGAAAATGTCAACTCATCGCAATGTCAAGATTTATAAAGGATGCTTTTGTATATTCGTGTGTATGGCAACGAAGGCAATGCATATAGAAGCAGTATCTGATTTGACGTCTTCAGCCTTTCTGGCTGCTCTGAAACGATTTGTATCTAGACGAGGACTCTGACCTATATTCCGATTGCAGTACAAATTTTGTACGCGGCAAAACTATGCTAGACGAAGATCTATTAAGGAAGCCACCCCAGAGGTTATAAAATATCTAACAAATCTCAGCATAACCTGGCATTTTAATCCCCCTGCTGCACCTCATCATGGAGGATTATGGGAGGCTGGTGTCAAATCTATAACGTATCACTTGCGAAGAGTAATAGGTACGTCTGTGTGCACCTTCGAAGAAATCACGACATTGCTGACACAAGTCGAGGCTTGTTTGAACTCTCGACCACTTTGTGCACTGCGTAACGACATAGACGATTTAGCAGTTTTGACTCCGGGACACTGTTTTATCGGCCAACCTTTAAATTCCATTCCTGAACGAAATATCATCGCTTCCAATATTACACTAGCACAACGATGGCAGCGTATTCAGCAAATGACCCAACACTTTTGGACTAAATGGTCCACAGAATATCTGAATCGCTTACAGCAACGACCAAAGTGGTGCAAGTATCAAACCAACCTTAAAATTGGAGATGTCGTCCTTATTAAAGATGAGAGTAACACACCCACTTCTTGGCCATTAGGTATTATTGAAAAGATTCATCCAGGCTCAGATGGCCTAGTACGAGTTGTAACAATACGTACAAAATATAACATATTACAACATCCAGTTGTAAAAGTTTGTCGTCTTCCTATTGAATCAGAAGGGCTAAAACAATAACATGAATCGATTTGATAACTGAATAATCAAATCATGTCTATGTGTTTTTTGTTGTTTGTTAGTGTATGTCCAATCAAAAATAAATACACTCAGCCATTTCATATTTTTTATTACAGTTAAACATGCAGTCCGACTTTGACGATTATATAACAATTTTTGAAGACATTCAATTTTCGCCACCCGGTAGTCCTATACTGGAAAGCTTTGTGAACCTGGTCATGATGTATTAACAGGATTACCACTATCAACTGCAAGGCCCAAAGATACTCAGGTCATACCAGATGATGAGAAGACTAAAAGTAAAAAACCTGAAGAACAGCCTCCTGGGTTCAAAATCAACGGAAGAGTGGTTGATTCATTATCTCGGCTACTACCTTCCACTACGGTCAAAGAAATTCAATTGCGAATCGAAAACGATATTCAACGTTTTATCACTCGAGAAGGAGAAGACTTGTTTATTGCTCGAGACACATTGCGTCGAATTGACTTGGAAAGAATTCGTAACAGCAAACGAAAGCAATTTACTCTCCATCTTCCCGACCTATTCCAAGTGAAGATAAACGTCAACATGGAAGGAAAAGCTATATTTCACCATCATCATCGACGCGATATTACCAAACTGAAGGCCAGAGTTGTTGAACGCAATGGTTCAATAGCAGGGAGAATGTTGGCTTACCAAACGAAATCTTCAACATCAATGAATTAACCTGAAAAGAAAAAGAGAACTTTCACAAAGAATATAGTTGAAATACATATAAACTTATCTGAACTCCAGTTAATGTTTGGTTTTCCTTCTTCCTCCCATCCTGGAAGGTGCTCCAGTAGGGGTATCAATCCATCCTGCATATCTTCAACGTTACAAAATCCTAAAACAAAAATATAATTATGGATGAATATAAATAGAAAGAAATTAGAAAACATGATCACAACAAAGTACTTAACCTCACACTCAAATTTTAAGAAATTACAATTATAATTTGCGTGTGAGGTATTTAATCACAAATAAACACTTAACAACACTTAACTCACCAACAATACGAACAAAACACAGATTTATTTAAAATTACACCGAAACTTAGAAATTTTTCTAAAAGAAAACACGGCACAATGTCACAATTTAATTTAATTTGACGTCCGTAACTTTATGGTCTCGGTGACACAAGTACATTCTTTTAAGAAAGTTTTATACGCGGAATTCGAAAATCGAATAATAATTACGCGAAGTTCAATAATTTTAAAGAAATTTAATAAAATTTAAAATATCTATATAAACAATAAGAGAAAAAGAGACAAAAAACAAAGAAACAAGATAAAAAATATTTATTTTAACCGAATTTATACGAACATTAGAGCATGCGCAGTAAATTAGTTCTATCATACGTGAATTCGATGTTTCCGATGTTAGTAGCTTGAAATTTCGGTGGAGAAAAACGTGAATTTTTATTAAAATAATGCAAAATTTTATATTATTTATTGGGAAGGGTTACTAGAAATTCAAACCAACTTTTTGTACTGAAATTTTATATGAATTTATTTTATATCTTAACTCGACACTAGCAAGGTGCACACAATCTTTACTCGAAGAAAAGTTACACAAGACAGAAAGATTATTCTTAGACTCAAACTTATCCTACCTAACTATACCCCTGAAAATATCAAATATAGCTAGCAGATGTTTCAACGAATTTCTCTTCTCTTATTTTATTGAAAGAGATGCTTTATGTTATTACTTTCGGGAAAAATTCAAAGTGAAATTTTCCGGGCTAATTTTATATCACCTAGGGTTCAGCTTAAGTTTAAGCTGCACACATCTTTTAGCCAGACAAATAATATTTCAAGGTGATTCATTTTTGAAATTCATTTTAAATAACATTTCCAACATTATTCGTAGAGTTTCACTCAATATTAATTTAAAGAAAATTACTATTAATGATTTCGCGAATTTTCATCCCATTTGAAAATAATTTTTTGACAAGTCAACTTATGATTTTTCTTTTCTTCAAACAGAGAATGGAACCAGTGGCACTACGAATATAATGGCGAAACCCACCTCTACAAAAGGCGAATACATTGAGCTGGAAGCTCTCTTCTTTGGAAAAAGTTCTGGCGAAAGGTTCAAGATTGTAAGGCAGCATTCATTGAGCAGCAATTATTAAAAGGTTGAAAATCAGTCCATGAAACAGAGTAACGTTGTTTGAATATGACCTTTGTTTTTTTTTTTTAAGTGAATAGTGAATTAAGTGTGAAATTAAATTTAAGAGAATTATTGAAATTGACTTGTAATTATTGAAGTTAAGGATAGTATAATTAGGCAATAAGGATTTGTGAAAAAATATTAAAAGTGAATTATACATATATATATATATAACGAAAGTCCACATTTTTTTATTTTTGTCCTCAAGTTAATAAATTTTTTATTTATAGGTTGAAGTATTGGACTTCAAACTAAAAGATTATAATTTAATTAATTACAGATATAAGTAAAAGGCTTATCTTTACTCTATTTATATAGGCGGAATCAACTACTTACGTGTAGTCTGTTCATCATATTAATCCGTATCTCCTGAATAGCTTAAAGGCCGAAATATCGGATCCTTTTCAGAATCGTCATCAAAACTGTCTAAATCTCGGCAATCATTCCTTTGTGCGACAGAAATTTGCTCATTATCGGGATTAATGATCCTCATGGAACTGGACGCTTCATGAAAAATTGAGCAGTATTTCTCACAACTGTTGAAAGGCTCTTGTTTCCTTCTGATCTTTCGTTTTCCCAAATATAAATTAATATTGTAATGTAATATAATATTGTAATGACTTTACGAACATAATAAACCTTAAATAAAAGTTAGTTGGCAGTGTGTTAGTGGAAGACGCATTATGACCAAAATAACATCTTGCGAAAAACGTAATAGACAATTTCAACCACAATATAACTAACTTTACTAATTTTTGACACTTTTGGACATGACGCTTTTTCCACCATACAGCATGTTTGTTCGGAAATTCATGCATACTATTTGAGGACTCAATATGTCGAGATATGAAAAAAAATGCTGCTAATCAGTGCCCCAACTTTACTGTCAAATTGAAACAGTTGAGGTACCAACACTTTTATTTTAAGAATTTTCCCGCGAAAACACTATAAAATAGGCTCGTAAATTGAGGTACTGATTAGCGGAAAAGAGATGTACCTTAGAAATGGTTGCTCCTGGGTAGGTATATGTGTCAGGTAAAATAAAAGGATATTCCCTGGCGATTCTAAATTAATAATGAAAAATATCAATTAATAATGCATTTTGGCGGAAAAATTCTTAGATTAAAAAGAAGAAAGTTTTCCAATTCCTTTAGTTGAGTACTTGGAATCCCAAAATAGTATGCACGAATTTTCGAACACCCTGTATTTGCAAACTAATTAAACAATATAAACAATGTAACAGGTACTCACATTAGTGCCTCCATTATTCTGTAGTTTCTTCCTAGCTAATTCCACTAGCAAATGTCCTCGCAGCTAATGTGACATAATTAATTTTATATCAAATATATAGGTATATATACACAAGTTCACCAGAATTAGACAACTTTACACCAGTCTTGCTCGCGCACATAAACGCATTGACCAGACAATCGCCATCATCACAAGAGGAAACCACAAAATATTAAAACTCAGGTAGCGCAAATAACGATATCATATAAATTGACCTGAGATAAGTTACCACCACCGCATTCTTTGTAGATTTCCTTAGAAACAAAAGGGTGTATTAGCTTATACATCCTTATGACATTAACAAAATAGGCGTTGCATTAGGTATCAGAAGGATGTTGCAGCTCTTACCTCTTTATGATAATTACATCACAGACTCTTCATATATTTACACAAGGTAGTATTTTTTATCTATTTTGTTTATAGATACCTAAGTCGGACTAAAGCAAAGAGGACCTCAAAACTAAGTCAATTCTACTCTTAACTCAAAATTGGCAAAATTGTAGTTACAACCTTCTGACATTATTAACACTACCCTCAATTAAAACATTATAAGACAGTCAGAAAGGACAGAGCACACCAAGCTTTAGGAGAGACTTTTATTTTCATCGACGACATTAAGTATGAAACGTTTCCAAGCCCCATTATTGAAGAAGTAGAAAACACAATTATAAAGATAAGATACGCCGACAGGAACCTATATCTCGCATCGAAATACAATAGTAAAAGAAATAGAAGTATCATCGCACCAGATTTAGAAAAAGTATTGGAAGCAAAGATGGACAAAGGATCTTAGGATGAAATTATTGCGCAAAACATCACCTCTGGAATAACAACAGGGTAGCCAATATGCAGGCCAGAAAACATTATATAGATGAATCATGGACACTCACTGGACTTCAAACTCGGGGTAGAATCATCGCTCTATCCAACATATAACTGCTCGCAAGCCTTCTCATATGCTGACGACTCCATAGATAAATTAGAGGAAGCAATACAATAAGCTATAGTAAGTAGCACACCTAAACCAGCACTGAGAGTAAGAGGAACTATCTCCCTCACCACTTCAATAATTAACCTTATCAGCTATAAGTACACGCAGAGGACGGCACACTAAAAGCGCAGATTTCGAACCTTATCAATATTATCAAAATCAAAATAAACATACACCATAAATTATACTGGAAAAGGAAACTCTCAAACATATAAGGATGGCTCGAAACACCTGTAAAACCATAAAAAAACCTCGTGGGAATAATCAATACATCAGGATTTCCGAGATTAGTCGACCCTAACAATCAAAAGGATTTCCTAACAAATGAAAACGAAAAAGTTGATGCCATTGGAAAACAGCTTGAAAAAATCTACTTGCAGAACATCAACATGAGAACGGACATGATACACATGATACACATCAACGAGCACAGTTATCAAAGCAATGGAGAACTATTAACACCAAACGACATCCAGGAATAAATCAAACGCACCAAAAACAAAAAACCGGACCAAACTCCAAACTACCTTATTAGGAAAGCTAAAAAAGATTTTTCGTCTTTACTACCAGTCCTCTTCAACTAGCTATACAATAACGGAAAATAGCTGATTTAATACCAGTTGAAAAGCCCAATATGTATGAACGAGTCATAAAGAATAAAATCCAGCAACACATAGAGGAACACAAGATAATCTCCAATTTCCAAGTGGGCTTCAGGCAGTACCACACAACAAATCATGCCCTAAAAATCTTAATGGACCACACCTACAATAGTATTAATGGGAAGAAGGCTACACTAATATGCAGCATTGTTAGTAAAAAGGTGTTCGACACAATCTGGATTCAAGTACTAGTATACAAAATGAGGGACATATTTCACAAATATTTATCTGAAAAATTGAATAAAGACAGCTATGCATTTTCGGATCACTTGGAAGGATACTAAAACCTAAGAAATCCATTCAGAACAAGACGAAAGTCATTTGCTACAAACAGCTCATCCGGCCGATAACTACATACGCTATTCCCCATGTGGTTCGACATCAACTCAAAACAAATGGAAAGAATCAGCATCTTTGAAAGAAAATGTCTGAGATATACCGTAAACCATAAAAGATCTGCGGAAAACAAACGGAAACATATAAAAAACTAGGAGCTCTCCGAAAAAACCAACGTCAAGCGCATAGACAACTTCATATTAACCAAAGTATTGAAATTCCTATATGGATTGACAACAATACCAAACTCAATTATAGAGAATTACTCGGAAAACCTAGAAGATGGAAATGTCATGTATTTTTTAAATTTTGTTTTCGAGAAAATGTACACCCTGTGATGGTTTTTTAGCTCCTGTTGCTACAAATCTTTACTTGTTTTCAATTTTATTTTTCTTATGTAATCCCGAATAGTGCTTATGTAACTTGTTGCTTTAAAGTCTAAGCCAACTGCTCCAGCTTGGAAGAAAATGTCACATTTTGCCGAACGAAGAATAGAAAATTAATACTTCACCCAAATTTAACTGACTATACTGAAAAAAAAAGAATGTTTGGGAAGTAACTTTAATAAAAATTCTAAAATGCTATAACACTTGCTACAATATTTCTTAGATTACGGAAAAAAAAATAATTTTTCTTCAAGAAACCTAGTTTCGAAAAACTTCTTTTCACCGACTAAAAATGATTCTAGTGTACACAAAGCTTGCCTTAAGACAATATCTTTAAGATTCTATTTTGAGTGAGACGGAGAGTCCTTGTATGAAGTGTGAGTGAGCCAGATAGTGACGCTAGCGAGTCAAATCGTCGTGTTTTTACAAATGTGCCCCGTCTACTCTCCACAGTGGGTCAACTTCCAAACTAAGTACATGGTGAAAATGAAGTAAATTTAATTGATTTTCGCAATCAAAATTCGACCCTATATCCACAGTTTTCAATTTTAAAGCCAAGTAGTTGTCAAATTGTTAAATGTTATTGTTTTTATCTATTAGGTGTGAAATTGACTTAGTATTACTGTCACTTTTTTAACTTTAAATTAATAGCTTCTACATTAAAATTTATAGTTTTATAGTTCAGTGTTTCCACTAAAGAAGTTATCATAATTACAACAATCTTTGATTATTTCCACTACAAAAGTTATAAGTCTAAGACGAAGTAATAAATTCTACAACCAGAGGATATATCTTTTACTCCGCTTTTTTTTTCAATTTTATTGGTAAACGTAGAAATTTATTTGAATGCGTTGTAAATTATACATGTAATATTATTACACTTATGTAATATTTACCAGTTTTTTTTTTTCATAATATTTACGTTGAGGATTTTGTTACCTGTAAGCATAGCAAGTGATATTATTTCCACGACGATGGTTGCAATTATTAGAGTGAAACAATATAAAATCATTAAATGTGCTACTTAAAAGATTGCTATGCAATTTCTGTAAAGATGGAACTGGAAGTATTTTAATTAAAAAGAATATGTTTGTAAATTTTTAACTTTATTAATAAGAATATTAAGTTTTTATTAAATATTTACATAATTATTGAACTTTTCGACCCAGCGATCAGAGAGGTTTCATCGGTATGGTTATCTCTGATCGCCTACCATAGAAGTCCAATGTTGGAGGTCACACCAATTGCCCATATAAATACTTTTTATAAAAAGTATGTGTGAATTATATGGTGGCAAGAAAACTCATTGCGCTTTGAAATTGGGTGATTGTTCCCCCTTTTTTGCCTGGCGGCATATGGATAAACCAAGTAAAAATTACATGAAGGAGAGATTTCTCGTCTAACAGACTGAAATTTATTGAAAATAAAATAATTTCAATAAATTTACAAAATGCATTTTAAGTGCAAAAAAATTATAGAACTTTTCGACCCAGCGATCAGAGAGGTCTCATCGGTATGGTTATCTCTGATCGCCTACCATAGAAGTCCAATGTTGGAGGTCACACCAATTGCCCATATAAATACTTTTTATAAAAAGTATGTGTGAATTATATGGTGGCAAGAAAACTCATTGCGCTTTGAAATTGGGTGATTGTTCCCCCTTTTTTGCCTGGCGGCATATGGATAAACCAAGTAAAAATTACATGAAGGAGAGATTTCTCGTCTAACAGACGGTCCATACAAAAATAATAATAAAGTTTTTTTTTATCAGAACATATGTTTGCCATTAAAATTAATATGTATTGGGGGACTTGTAATATCTGTAGCTAATAAAGTTATATTCTTTTTTAAAACTTTTGATAAATCCGCAACATATGAACAAAAATGAAAATCAAAACATTTTATTTCATATTCCTTACAAATAAAAATTATTATTTCAGTTTTAATATGGACAGCTATATGCGTAATTTTAAATAATCGTTTTTCATCCTTTCTAATTTTGACAAAGTAAAAGTTAGTTTTGAAAACAGTGCCCCTGTATAGAACTTCTTCGCAGGAGAAAAGTTCATTTACTGGAATACTTAGTGTGTTTAAGAAATTATCAAGATAGTCGTTGTTTCTTATTTCTTCTATAAAAAATATCATACTATTTTATATTAACATCTCTTTCAAATCCTTCATTATTTATTAATAGATTTGAAAATTCCAAATAGGATTTCATTGAAAGGGAGAGGCATATGTTAATACTCTTTTGTTCACTTTAGTATATTGATTACTTTTTTGGTGATACGATTCAAATCTAAAAGTTGATGTGTATTTGGATGGCCCTGACTTTCGAATGGCTGTCGGGTAGTGAGTAAGAAAGTGATATTTTGGTTTTAAGTGTTTTTTGAAAAGCGATATGTATCTTTGGTTGTGTTCAGTTGAAGATAATTCTTTTCTTATATCATCATTAAATTCTGAGAGTAGTAGGATGTCAATTATACCGAAGAAAATGCCAAACTTCATCATTAAGTGAACAAAAGTCCACATTTCCCGAGCACTTAATTTAAAATTAGATTTCTTTAAACGATCTAATGAAATAGGTTCGGAGTAGTTTCTAACTTCAGATTCACCGTAGCTAAATAACTGTTTCTGTGAGTTTAATGTTGCAAGATCAAAATATTTTTTTTTCCATCAAATTTAATAAAATTTCGCTTAAATCATAATGACAGACACCTTTAAGAGATCATGCATCATATCAAAACAAAAGTTGTCTGTCACATGATAGGAATTTATATTATTAAAAATGCTATTTTCGGTTAAATCAATTGATTGACGGTCTGATCTATCGACTTCTTGGTCATAACTTTCAGGTGTTCTTAGAAAGTGGACATTTTCAGAGGTATCGTACATCATAAAGGACTTTTCTCTTGAAGCATTTAGAGAATCCCGAACAGAACGCATTGACTGAGCTTTGACCTGAATGACTTCCTAAAGTGTTCGTTAATTCCACGTCATCACAATAAAGAAAGAAAACGATGAATATTTTATTTTCAAATAAAAATTTTACGTCTTTTATAATTTTCACCACAAACAGAGTTTATATTAACAACACTGTTTTCCAGATTTTTAGTATTTGCTAACGTTTCTTTGAGTACATTCGGCAACTCAAAAAATCTTTTAAATTGAAACTGTAATGGCATTAAACAACCTCTAATGGTAGTTTTATTAAAGGATGGTGTGTAATATTTTATTCTTACACCGATTTCATTACTAATTGAAAATGAAAGAGGATACGCAAAAAGATAATTTTTTTGCAAATATTTTAAATATTTATGTTCCGTGTCGAACATTGAGAAAGGTCAGGTACAAACGTTCATGATTTCCCAAATATTTCTACCATTATCATTAGTTACTACATTTTTTTTTTAAATTTTATTAAGAATATTATTTTTTGATTACTTTTACCCACCATCAGATAATGTCTGGAAAGAGTTTATTATTTCTCTGTATCTCTTAATCTTTATGGTGTCCTTCTGTGTAAAATTTTAAAAGCCGTGCTTCTAAACTGGTATATTTGCAAAACAGTTTATTTTCAGCTGGGGGGAAAAGAGTTCTGAATTCAATGTTAATCTATAAATATTACATTTTATGAAAGATTCTAAATAAATGTGAATATAATTTACCACAGCAAGAGACTCAGCATGCTTATAGAGGGGCCATTCAGAGAACAACTTTGTTATAGTTTGGTCTTCAGAGGCTTTAAATTCGGTAAGTCTACACTTACACTTACACTTATGTAATATTTACCAGTTTTTTTTTTTCATAATATTTACGTTGAGGATTTTGTTACCTGTAAGCATAGCAAGTGATATTATTTCCACGACGATGGTTGCAATTATTAGAGTGAAACAATATAAAATCATTAAATGTGCTACTTAAAAGATTGCTATGCAATTTCTGTAAAGATGGAACTGGAAGTATTTTAATTAAAAAGAATATGTTTGTAAATTTTTAACTTTATTAATAAGAATATTAAGTTTTTATTAAATATTTACATAATTATTGAACTTTTCGACCCAGCGATCAGAGAGGTTTCATCGGTATGGTTATCTCTGATCGCCTACCATAGAAGTCCAATGTTGGAGGTCACACCAATTGCCCATATAAATACTTTTTATAAAAAGTATGTGTGAATTATATGGTGGCAAGAAAACTCATTGCGCTTTGAAATTGGGTGATTGTTCCCCCTTTTTTGCCTGGCGGCATATGGATAAACCAAGTAAAAATTACATGAAGGAGAGATTTCTCGTCTAACAGACTGAAATTTATTGAAAATAAAATAATTTCAATAAATTTACAAAATGCATTTTAAGTGCAAAAAAATTATAGAACTTTTCGACCCAGCGATCAGAGAGGTCTCATCGGTATGGTTATCTCTGATCGCCTACCATAGAAGTCCAATGTTGGAGGTCACACCAATTGCCCATATAAATACTTTTTATAAAAAGTATGTGTGAATTATATGGTGGCAAGAAAACTCATTGCGCTTTGAAATTGGGTGATTGTTCCCCCTTTTTTGCCTGGCGGCATATGGATAAACCAAGTAAAAATTACATGAAGGAGAGATTTCTCGTCTAACAGACGGTCCATACAAAAATAATAATAAAGTTTTTTTTTATCAGAACATATGTTTGCCATTAAAATTAATATGTATTGGGGGACTTGTAATATCTGTAGCTAATAAAGTTATATTCTTTTTTAAAACTTTTGATAAATCCGCAACATATGAACAAAAATGAAAATCAAAACATTTTATTTCATATTCCTTACAAATAAAAATTATTATTTCAGTTTTAATATGGACAGCTATATGCGTAATTTTAAATAATCGTTTTTCATCCTTTCTAATTTTGACAAAGTAAAAGTTAGTTTTGAAAACAGTGCCCCTGTATAGAACTTCTTCGCAGGAGAAAAGTTCATTTACTGGAATACTTAGTGTGTTTAAGAAATTATCAAGATAGTCGTTGTTTCTTATTTCTTCTATAAAAAATATCATACTATTTTATATTAACATCTCTTTCAAATCCTTCATTATTTATTAATAGATTTGAAAATTCCAAATAGGATTTCATTGAAAGGGAGAGGCATATGTTAATACTCTTTTGTTCACTTTAGTATATTGATTACTTTTTTGGTGATACGATTCAAATCTAAAAGTTGATGTGTATTTGGATGGCCCTGACTTTCGAATGGCTGTCGGGTAGTGAGTAAGAAAGTGATATTTTGGTTTTAAGTGTTTTTTGAAAAGCGATATGTATCTTTGGTTGTGTTCAGTTGAAGATAATTCTTTTCTTATATCATCATTAAATTCTGAGAGTAGTAGGATGTCAATTATACCGAAGAAAATGCCAAACTTCATCATTAAGTGAACAAAAGTCCACATTTCCCGAGCACTTAATTTAAAATTAGATTTCTTTAAACGATCTAATGAAATAGGTTCGGAGTAGTTTCTAACTTCAGATTCACCGTAGCTAAATAACTGTTTCTGTGAGTTTAATGTTGCAAGATCAAAATATTTTTTTTTCCATCAAATTTAATAAAATTTCGCTTAAATCATAATGACAGACACCTTTAAGAGATCATGCATCATATCAAAACAAAAGTTGTCTGTCACATGATAGGAATTTATATTATTAAAAATGCTATTTTCGGTTAAATCAATTGATTGACGGTCTGATCTATCGACTTCTTGGTCATAACTTTCAGGTGTTCTTAGAAAGTGGACATTTTCAGAGGTATCGTACATCATAAAGGACTTTTCTCTTGAAGCATTTAGAGAATCCCGAACAGAACGCATTGACTGAGCTTTGACCTGAATGACTTCCTAAAGTGTTCGTTAATTCCACGTCATCACAATAAAGAAAGAAAACGATGAATATTTTATTTTCAAATAAAAATTTTACGTCTTTTATAATTTTCACCACAAACAGAGTTTATATTAACAACACTGTTTTCCAGATTTTTAGTATTTGCTAACGTTTCTTTGAGTACATTCGGCAACTCAAAAAATCTTTTAAATTGAAACTGTAATGGCATTAAACAACCTCTAATGGTAGTTTTATTAAAGGATGGTGTGTAATATTTTATTCTTACACCGATTTCATTACTAATTGAAAATGAAAGAGGATACGCAAAAAGATAATTTTTTTGCAAATATTTTAAATATTTATGTTCCGTGTCGAACATTGAGAAAGGTCAGGTACAAACGTTCATGATTTCCCAAATATTTCTACCATTATCATTAGTTACTACATTTTTTTTTTAAATTTTATTAAGAATAATATTTTTTGATTACTTTTACCCACCATCAGATAATGTCTGGAAAGAGTTTATTATTTCTCTGTATCTCTTAATCTTTATGGTGTCCTTCTGTGTAAAATTTTAAAAGCTGTGCTTCTAAACTGGTATATTTGCAAAACAGTTTATTTTCAGCTGGGGGGAAAAGAGTTCTGAATTCAATGTTAATCTATAAATATTACATTTTATGAAAGATTCTAAATAAATGTGAATATAATTTACCACAGCAAGAGACTCAGCATGCTTATAGAGGGGCCATTCAGAGAACAACTTTGTTATAGTTTGGTCTTCAGAGGCTTTAAATTCGGTAAGTCTACTACTTGATGTTTGTTGCCACTTCTCCTTTATTTCGCTCCATGGGTGGCCATTGTACTTTAAAAATTTCTTTAATTGGAAATATTCTGGATTTGGTATCGGCGTGGTATCTTCATCTACGATATTATTGGCAGAATCATTTACTAGCCTTGGTCTTTTTAAAATACTTTGTCTAGCTTTTCTACCTTCATTAAAATAGGATTGTAGAGTATTCCTTTTGGGGGGCCATATTTAGTTTTACAGGGTATAAAATAAGTTTCCTTTAAAATATAAGTAAAGAAAGGAAACAAAAATTAATAGCATGAATATTTTTATTTGCCTTTTTTTCTTCAGGACAGCAATCAATAATGTCTATTGGTATTTTCTCCAGTTCATTAGATCGGAGCTTTCGACTAAGTATATTAAAGTATTCAATAATTAACACTGCAGTATGCGCGCCCTAATTTCTGATGTTTTACTCGCGTGGAGTGAATATTAAGACCATTTTCAATTACCTTTTTTATGGTTATTATTGTAAAATATGAAATAAAATACATTTTAGTATTGTTATTTATTTATTAATCCCTTCATGTTTTATGAAAATTTTGTATTTTAATTAACTTATAACATTGTAAAATAAATTTAGAAAAAAGGAAGGAAAAATTCATGAAATTTGCCAGGCCTCGGAATACTTTTCATTTTTTATTATTGTTTTTTACTTTTTAATTACTATTGTAGCAACATGAACAAACTAAGACTTAGTGATCCGGGTAAATTGATTTGTTGCATGTTCTGCAGAATTTGGAAGCAAAACGATCACATGATCTGGGACAATATGCACAACGACCACTTTTTCCCGTTTTCGGGACATTCCTAGGTGGATTTGGTTCAGTTCCACCGCTTTCCTGTTTTAAAAGTATTTGAGCTTTAGTTCTAAGTTCCCGTGGGATATTTTGAATTCCAATTCTAAATCTTATAGCTAGTTGGACCAATTCAAACGCCACATCCAGTAAAAAAAGCCGTCGTGCAATAGTTGTGCGGTTATTGTTTGCCATGCTATTCATCTGATCAATTACCAAGCTATTTATATCTGCAAGATTCAGTAAATCGAAAAATATAGTAAGAGGCCATCGTCTACTGTTCTTTGAAACATTGTATTGATTGCACATCTTATCAACAATGTCTACGTCACATTTGGTTTTGTTATAAAATGTAAAAATTTCTGGTTTCTGTTTATCTCCCGTCGTTGAATCAATTGTGCCATCATGATGCATTGTCGATAACAAAATAACGGATTTGTTTCTTTTTGGTATGTATGATAAAAGAGTGGAGTCTTATTGAAAGCCAAAAACGGTACTTTTTTCTTCCCTGTGACGTGAATCTTTGAAAATTGGAGGTATTTCTGGTTTATTAGACTTGAGCGTGCCAACTATGGTAGTTTTACGTTTTAACAGTTCTTGAGCTTGGGGTACACTGGTAAACCAATTATCCATCGTTACATTACATCGAGGATTACAGACGGGATCCAATATTCGAAGTGTAATATCCAGAACTTTGTTAGAATTTTGGAAAGGCCCTTCAGGTTGAGTCCCAGCATAAATTTCAAAATTATAAATGTATGGGAACTTCACATCTACCACCATTATTATTTTGATTACAAACTTTGAAGGTTTGTTGGGCATGTACATGATAAACCCACAGCGTCCTCTAAATGCTACAAGCTGTTCATCAATAGTGAGTTGTTCACTGGGATTATAATTGTTTTTACAATTAAAAATGAGTTTTTCTACAATATTTCGTATCGCTGCAAGTTTGCCTAGTGATTGTCTTTGAGGTCTGCTTGTGATATCATCAAATCGGATAGTTTGAAGGAGAAATCGAAATCTGTTCAGTAACATAGTCAAATAGACTAATTCAATCCCTGTGCCTCTAGAATTGTCCCAAAAATCCTTCAAGTTACGTCTTCCCGATCTGTTAACACTTATCGCAATCAATAACCCGATAAAAGCTCTAATTTCCATCATGTTAGTAGGACGAGCTTCTCTGTCACGTTTATACTTTGATTGAATAACATTTATGTATATATTGGTGGATTGCACAATAATGTGTAGAAATGAATCGTCAAAAAACAACTCGAAGCAATATAGTGGAGACTGGGCCTTTCGAGCATTACCATTAGGCCCACATTGTTGTACTAAGATATTATGCGATCTAGTTCTTGATCTGTTTCCGAGTCATGGATGAGCTGTGTGACACGTTCCTCTTCAATATATTCTGTATCGCTAGGCACAATATCACTCGTATCATCCAAATCTTCCTCTAACCAGCCTCGTGTTATGTTATCATGACGTTCGTCCATATCGAAAATCTACAATATTCAATACAAAGATCATCATGAAATATAGATCAGTTTTATAAAAATTGTTGAAATCCTAAAAAGAAGGTAAATAAAAGCAATACTTACAAGAAACACTTCAGAACCGAACGAGATATTTCGTAACGCCGATACTCGCGTGGGGTTAAATTCCGTCCCAAGTACTTCACCGCCTTTTTTTCGCCACTTATGTACGCATGGAATGCCCACGAGATACTGAACTTGACCGTTGTTAGCTTATCTACGATTACACTGGCGCGACACGACCTGAACTCGTATAATTAAAAAGTTATGAACGTAAGTATTCGCCTGGGGCGAATATTCACCCCACGCGTGTACTGTAGTGTTAAATGTACTTGCTGTCGTTGTTCCTGCTGCATTATTAAATCTGTGGTTGTCTAGTGGTGTAAAATATTCTTCCCTGCTAGTGACATCGACAGAATTTCTTTTACTGGCTTCGACAGTAATTATTTTATATACATATTTCAGTTTGTGTTATATTTTATTACCTTCAGATTTTCTCAATTAGCGGGAGAAGACTCCGACCCGAATGAAGTGTCTGAGGTTACTCCATGTAACCAAACTCTGACTGAAGATGTTGAAAGTCCGGAAATGGTACTGCACTGATTTATCTGAAATGGTTTTCATTTAATAAAAAAAAATGAAAAGAAAAAAATCAATAAAATTCAAATAATACTCTTGAACAAATTAAACTAATTAATTTTTCTATTCTATAATAATTAAATAAAAAAGATATTTTAACATACCTGAGAGTCTTTCCATTTCCGAAATTCGTCTTCGAACTCAAGTTGTAATCCCAGTTCGGTTGGTGGGAAGATTTTATCCAAGTTTTGTGATTTTAGAAGTAATAGGCTTCTTCTAGTCAATCCTCGGCCTGAATAATATGCAATTTTAAAGTGTTTAAGTTGAAAGCAGTTCAGGAAAAACCCCAAATAGTATTCTAAACAAAATTATTTTTTTCATATAAGTACATCGCTCAAATTTCATTTTTATGCACAAACCATAAATGTTTTTTTTTGTTTCTAAATAACTGAGTGAAGTTAGAAATATTATTACAAATTTAAATATTTTAAAAAAGCCTTTCCGTAAAAATTTAGGTAGGTAATATACCCGAAACTCTATCTCAGGCAAGACGCTGGGATATTGGTAAATTCACTTATTTCTAAAAAATTTAGAATAAAACCTTCTCTTTGAAGAAAATAACGGTAACAACTTTTTTACAGTGTTATGTGTCACATGTGATATTAACTAGTGGTTTTATCTGTTTGGTTTTAATGAGCATGCAATTACCTTATGGCCACACATTTCAATTGAAACTTACCAGCTAGAAAAGGTATTACCGATTTAGATAAATTAAAATTTCTTATTATGTCATACACTTCACTGTCGATAATTATTTGCTCTGTTTCAATTAATGTTTCTTCACTTTGAATAGAAGCTTCCTTATCCTCACCTACAACACTGTTTATAACTTTATTAACGTCAAATTCACTTTCAACATTTTTCATTTTTATGTCACACAATACCGTTTTCAATAATCAGATTGGTGCCCCGTGTGCGCACACGCAATTAATACTCCCATAGGAGTGACCAAATAAGCACAATTAACCGGTTTTGTAACAACACGAGCAAAATTACTGCCTGTATACTAATTTTGCCCAGAAAAAATTTTAATTGCCTGAACGCGCAATGCTTAGAATAATTCGTCAGATGCAACGATACGCACCATCTACCGAACTTATCTCTGAAACGATATTTCCTAGTAAAGCATTCGTATTACATTTTACAGAAATTTTGTGCCCTTTTATCATTTCTAATTGAATTACGGGCATAAAATATAAACTATACGTAAAAGAAATCAAAATTACTGCAAGGTTGTTACTGTAACAGATTGATGATATAAAATGTTGTAAAATTCACAGTAAATTACATATATTACACAAACTTCATACCAATGAAATTACAACCACTTACTGTACTTACTTCATACCAATGAAATTACAACCACTTATTGTAAATTTTATCACTGATTTTTGAAATCTGAAGCAAGGCTGTTATTTTTACATTCAGATTTACTGTAATTTTAACAATAAATTTTTACAGCATGTAATATAAATGACAACAAAAACTGGCATGTTTTCTGTATAGACGACCACTAATTTGTTAAAGCTACTACATTTCATGTGGAATTAGCATATATTTGTATTGCTGATAGTCAACCACGTCAAGGTGACAAATTTATAAAATTAACAACTAGTAGTTGTCCAAAATATTACATATTTTCTCTGGGTGATGACCTTACGAGGACGTAGTACTTCAAGCAGTTGAAGAAGACCCAAGTACTTCGGTATGTGCAATCCAGGAAAGCCCAGGAGTGCCTAAAAGTATAGCTCACCGAATTTTACAAAAACATGAGCTCCAGAATTACAGAATCAGTTGAATTTGTCAACAATGGAAGATTTGTGCGTCTGATAACCCGATCTTCTTAAAAAAGAAGATGTCGAACTTGTATTGCAGCTGAAGGAATGCAATTTGAACATCTTTTATAAATAGTATATCTTAGCATCCAAATAATTGGTGTTTAATTTTAAGCTTAAGGAAAATTTATCCTAAATTTAACTAAAAGTTAGCATCTTTAACTTGAAAGCGTCACCATCTGGCTCACTCACACTTCATGTAATGACTTTCCGTCTCACTCAAACTAAAATCTTAAAGTTACGGTCTTACGGCAAGCTTTGGGTACACTAGAATCATTTTTAATAGGTAAAAAACTTTTTTCGAAACTGGGTTTCTTGAAGAAAAAAATTTTTTTTTCCGTAATCTAAGAAATAATATAGCAAGTGTTATACCATCTTACAATTTTTATTAATATTTGTTCAAGAAGGAATTTATTTGGATTCTCCGGTAGATAGCAAAAGCTAAACAATTTTTTTAATTTGTTATTTCATCACACAACCCATTATATTTGATTTTATTCATTTTTTTCATTTCTTTTCTTTGTTCTATTTTTTCATTTGTTTTTCAAGTCACTCAGTTTCGCTATTTGGGACCTAATGATGAGTCAAAACCAAGACTTGAAACTTGACGCCAAAAATATAGTGGGTTGTGTGATGAAATAACAAATTAAAATTTTTTTTTAGCTTTTGCTATATACCGGAGAATCCAAATAAATTGCTTCTTGAACAAATATAGGTTTACCCGGTAAAAAATCTTGAAGAGTTATCTCTATTTTTATTTAATCTTTATTAAATGCGTCAACTTTTAAAGTTACTCGCCAAACTGGGGTAGTACATTTTTTTTTTCAGTACAGTCAGTAAACTTTGGGTGAAGTATTAATTTTCTATTCTTCATTCGGCAAATTGAGCCATTTTCTTCCAAGCTGGAGCAATTAGCTTAGAATTTAAAGCAATAGGTTACATATTCGGGATTACATAAGAAAAATAAAATTGAAAAAAAGTAAAGATTTGTAGTAAGAGGAGCTAAAAAACCATCACAGGGTGTACATTTTCTCGAAAACAAAAGATAAGCCTATAATTTAAAAAATACGTGACTTAGATTTTTTTTTAGATTTTTCTGGAAACTATTATGATTTGGCCTATCCCCCTATTCTGGCTTGACGTCGACTTCGGGGATACCCTGTATAGTAACCACCTTCATATCTCCTCAGCATATAATATCTTCTCATCTCTTTTCAGCAAAGAATGATTGACGCATCTCTTTCAGTACTATAGTTTAGAGTTTATACATGTAAAATAGAATAAGTTACTTACTAAACAGTTTATTGAACAGCACTATAAGTAGCTTGAAATACATATATCTTACACTCAACAACTACGTTAATCCTGTGGTAGCATTAGTATAAATGTAAAACATTGTGTTCTAGTTTTTGGGGTGCCATTTTTTTAGGAATGATATTGTCTATAAATAAAAATCTGTAAATATCACTGTAACATAATTTATAACTCATATTGAGGTATGTAGTCTGTACTGTCGCATATTTCTAGTATTTATTCTATTATAAGACATATGTTAAGAATCATGTAAATATTTGGGCACATTAAAATTTAGTATCTTGTTAAAAAATCTATCGATCTCTTTTCGCAATTGGCAGCGGTTGACTGGTTAAAATCTAATATTTATGTTGAGTCTCCACTGATATGCAATTTTTATTAATACTTTTTTTCGGGTCTCGACTCAAATAAGGAATCTTAGCTCGTGTCTTGACTTAGCATAATTGTTAACAAAGAATATTAAGCCGGTCTCGACTGACTTAAAGTATATTATGTCGGGTCTCGTCTAAGACAATATCTTACTAACAAATACTTGATTTCTGGTCTCGACGGAAATAAACAAATGTCCTAAATAATGATTAGGACAAAGGGTATTAACATTAGCTTAAAGCCAATTTAGCAAGATCGGTGAGTACCAGCCGCCTGTAACATTTTAATTATATTTATATATGCATTTCATTATATATTTAAATTTCATGTACATATATTTTATATATCATTTTCTTACCCATTATTCTATATATTTATACCACATTCTTGAATATATTTCTTACAACTTTCTGCCAATAATCACTTCTGAATCTCTGATCTATTAACTTATGAAAACTAATTGGAAATTTAAAAAATAAGTGTGACAGTTATATTGGTAGTTAAAAGGAAGCGGGTAGTTTTTTTTTTATTATAAGAAATGAGACTACTGATCTTATTCCAAAATTATCAGGGCATTCATTCACTTTTCACTTTATTCATATTTGCGTCTACATTCTAACAATGGTCAGTACACATATATATGTACATAAGTAAGAGAAATTTCCATAAAATTACTGAGCATATTGTCAGGAATCTTAGTCGTATCTTTATCAATTTTAAGCCAATAAATTTCCATTGTCAACTCCCACTTTGCTTCCCCAAGTACCTAGGTGCAATAAAAATGCAAAACATCTTAAATCTGATAAGAAGTTTCTTGCAAATTCTGCCAGTAAGATTTCGAGTAGAAATGGAGGCTGCCTTGTGTTCTCAGCATCAGGCAAATAGCCGCATTCCTCTGGGAAAAGGACAGGGAAACATAGCATCTCTTCAGTTCTGTCTGCACCTCGAATGGTTTTACTGCACGAAAATATAATTATTCAATTCTACTAGCTACAAATAGCTACTAATTTTCTTAATTATCAAGTGGTCTTCTGGTTGGAAGATAACAAACGATACTCATAACAAGGGCTTCAGCTGAGTTGTTAAGGATTTTATAATTTTAACCACCTGTTGCGCACCGTCAGGAGTATAATTGTATGAAAAATTTCAGTCTTTCCTTCTAACTAGCTCTGAGGATACCATATATTTTTAATTACGACGAAAATGGCTTTTCTGCGTTTAATGCGATTTCCCCGACGAATTTAAAGTCCACTTTACTTGCTCGTATTTGTCGCAAAAGTCGTCAGAATCCTACATTAGTAACGGAAATAAAGTGGTACCATATGGTGCCACTTATTCCCCTACCTAGTACGTATATATCACGATGACTCAACCCCAGCACTTCCGGAAATATACCCATACCCTTCTATGTGATATAAAATTGCAATGCTGGAGGACAATTTATCTGCTGGAGTATTCGAATCCAACCAACATTTATCCCTCTCTTTGCGCTTTAATTATATTTCTCTGACAACATTGTACTTTCTTAATGGAGAATTAGCTATGGATTAGCATGTCGAGCAAATACTGTTGGCTTCCTTGATTCATTGAACTTGTTTATAAAGAAATCGGCGCTTGGTTATCAGCTCACGTTTCACTGCAATATAAGCAGCATATTACAAGGTTAATTACTCGTGTTCATCTTCGCTTAGGATCAACTATGGAATTTTTACGATGATGTCAGGATATTTTTTTAATAGCCCTGAGATAGAAAAAATAATTTCGAAAGGTTGAAAGTATTAAGGTATTATGATACATTAAGGCATTTACCTGTACCTTTTCGGGGTTAAAGTAAAGGTAGAAGTCATTAAAAGAATTTGCACTGACAGTTTTTACGTTAAGGAACTTAGAGATTTTGCCAATTTTTATAGAGTTTGCAGATTGTTTAAATTAAAAATATAACGTCACTTTTATAAGAAAACAATTTAGACATGTCAACAACCTTTGGTCATCTGTCCAAACAGCTATAGACCTCATTTGATCATATCGCCCATAATGAATCCAGCTTCTGAAGAACCTGTTATATGGAACCTACGTGTAGAAATAATATTTAGTAATAACATCTATATTTGTGGAGCCGATTTGCAATTAATTGATTGCAAATGTACAAGTTTTCACTAGAATTCTCTTCAGCACTTCAGGTTATTATAACGCTTCATTATTTAGTGCCGCACTGTGCAACGGTGCCTAGAAATATTTTGCAACATATAAGTTGCCTAAATTGCAGCGGTCGCCGACATTACTAAGCCATCTGCGGTTGAGTAACTATCGATATAGACTCTTTGTATCACAGTTCTGTGTCTATGTTGTGTTAAAGAGTGTTATATTATTAATAAGACCCTTTGAAACTCCGTGTAGTAGTTCCGCATAAGGAATATGCCGTATATATATTACTACGGCATTCTATGAAACTCCAACCCCTGTTAGCATGTTACCTTATCTATCGTGTATCCTTTCAAGAAAACCGAAATTTCTTATCAGGAGATAACTGATTATTTTCCAACTAAATCTCTGCTTGAAACGACATGATATTTTCCAGATTGGCTATTAGCACACCGTCAGGACCATTGTTGGGAGTGCTAGAGAACTTTAACTACTGCCGTACAAGAAGATAGTCTTCCAGTAATTTTAAACTTGGCTCTTTACTTTGTCAGACACATACCAATTACTTTACTTTGATTAAAAAGGAAACTCTCCATTTTACGATCAATAGCTCTCATCTGAGTAATATTAGCGTGAAAGTATGTGCCGCGATACTACGCGATCTGCAGGCAGATTTAATCGAATTCATCGGAACATAACACAGCTGAGAGATTTTGTTTGAGGAATTTAGTCATTCGAGTAAAATATTTTGTTTTTAATAATTTTGTATACAACTTTTATAACGGTTGGGACGATAAGAATTTGAACTTAAGATTGAGTCGAAAAAAACCTTTTACAATCGACAAATCTTTAAAAAAAAAACAAAAATCTATGCAAAAGCAGGCGTTTCGTACCAACACGAACCGTATACTCACCAGTACGGCCTGGTTCAAGCCTGCCATATACGTCAAAGTAAACAGCCAAATTGACCTCATATATGAACTTAACCCTTTCAGTACCCATCTTAAACGCACGGTTGGAAAAAATTTTTTATTGATGATTTTTAGTCATATGGGTCACAGAAGTACTTTACAGTAATAAATTTTTACCTGCCTGTACAGGTGTGGTCGGTGAGAGATGTACACTTGAGTGTACATGGGTAGTCATGGTAGTCAAACTCCGACTCCTTCATATAAAAAGTGAGGGACTATACGAGAGCTAATGAAAGGTGTTTTGAGTGAAAAAAGAGTGTATATTATGTAATAATGATATATTTTAATTGTAATTTATTGAAATATAATTTAATTGGTGATTCACTTTGAATATCAAAGTATAAACATTTTTATAAAATGGCATTACAAATAAGTTATTTTCGATGATATTCGAAGAAACATTCAGAATTTCGCCGAATGCACAGATGTGCTTTGCATTTCGAACAATAGAAATACGTTCTCTGCTTGCATCCTTGTAGTTTGCATCGAACTGATGTACTACGCGTCGAATCGAAGCGTGGAAAGTGAGCGACTTGGTCGTACCGGGTATCAATTGGTGGTGAAGAAAAGTAACTTTGTCGCTTCGGTCCATGTATATCTTCCTCCTCATCCGGAGAAGAAAATCCAGTCAAGTTCGAGGGACGCCCCCGTTTGTTACCTGATAGCTGTTGCGGCGAAACGCTAACGAGGGTATAAGCCAGCCCTTTTTTGAACGCAAGCAAGTCCATTTGGTCCAGTATTCCATTTCTAAGAGCATCTGCTCTGTATTCAAGCCAACTAGCCGTGACTGCCATGTCGAAGAAATGCATAATTACACGCAAAGTCCATTTTTTGGATTTAATAAAAATTCGATAGTACTGCAGCATTTGATCAAGAAAATCTACGCCTCCCATTCCTCTGTTATATAGCTGCACAACCTCAGGTCTATCGACTTCAATGTACCGCTTTTCCTTTTTGTCATAACGCTGCACTTTATCCGGCACGCCTATTCCAACAAAGTTTGATGCCAAATAAACACCTTTGTTGTCATACCATTTCGTAACAACTACTTTTCTGTCACGGCTGATCACCTGTTCCGCACAGCCACGGCCTTTCTTTCGCATCTCTGCATCATTCGGTAGAGGTGGATTCTGAAAACGATTGACACGAATTGTTCCAGCAGCGAGTATTTTTCTTTTCGCAAGAATTTCCAACAGTGAGTACGTTGTGAAAAAGTTGTCTGTGTACAATTTATGGCCTACCGAATCTCGTGGTACTCGCTTCAATAGCTCGAGAACAATAGCCGCGCTGAAGCCAAGTTTTTCCAAGAACGCCAGTTCGATTTCAGTGGTCGAGCCTTGATAAGCAATGAAATCGTACGGCATTCCACTTTTACCGCATAGCAGATAGAGCTTTATACCCCATGGACATGGCTTTCCTCGCATATATTGTTTCATCTGCAGACGTCCTTTGAACGGTATAATCTGCTCATCGACACAAAGTGTTTCTTCCAATTGGTGCTCCAACAAACGTTTTCGAACTGCATCCATGATTGGCCGCACACGATAAAATTTATCATTATTATGAGGTATCACATGTGTGTCTACAAGATGCAAATGCATACGAAGTGCATAAAATCGATTGCGTGACATATTCTCCGTGAATATGGGCAATGCAGTCCCTTTTTCCCAAAACATTGCGATCCGCGGAAATTTAAAAATTCCCATCATACAATGTAGTGCAAACAACTTGCGAATTTCGGCTGCGGATGTTGGTTGAAACTTCGAATTTTGTTGCACACTGTAGATATTTGTAAAATTCGCAACGTCGGTGAAAAATTGAGGTGGTAAATATTTTGAAAAATATTCGTATTCACTTTTCACATCTGTCCCTGATTCGTCAAAACTTTCAAACAATGCATCGCTTATTCGGGCATTGCTACGAGCTTTTCGCCACTCAATACTTTTTTTATCGGCTATGTTCACCAAATCATCAATTTCTGGATATATTTCAACTTGCGATTCTTTTTCTTCCATTGTATCGTTTGCAGCTGCACTCGTTGAAGCAACGGATCTCAAAATTCGCTTAGAAAAATATGCATTTTCAGGCACAACGCGCAACTTCGGCCGAAATCTGCTTTCAGAAATACTGGCTTTGCTGCAGTATTCTTTTGTAATTTCTTCCTCACTCTCGTCACTACTTTCATCGGTTCCTCTTGCAGCAATTTCCTCGCCAATTCGCCTGCGGAATTTACTTCTGGCAAAAGATTCGACAGATTCAATCTGATCGTCCTCTAATCCATCGTCCATGTCAGAGAACTCCGCAATGAGCTCCAACATTTCTTCTTCCGTAAGAGGTTTGCGAAGATCCATTTTTTGTGATTTTTTTTCTTTTAGAATTATTTGCCAAATTTTAGAATAAGAGACCTTACCGTGGGTCGGGGGTAACTTGTTCACTTGTTCGCTACTGCAAAAAAACTATATTTTCTCTACCGACGCACCGGCTTTTTATTTTAGATCATCGATCGATCTTTCTTGGTAATTGGTGATCAGGAAAAATTTTGTAGAGGGGCGAAAATTGGGAAACTAGAGTTAATATAGAAATTCGGCACACCTTCCGATATTTATCGATTTATGTATTAGGAATAACCAATTTCGCGATGTGATCAATTCTAAACATTTTCCCCTGCGCTTACAGAAATCGAACATAGTTTATTGGTTTGCGTTATATATACGGCAAAAACAAAGAACAACATGTAGCCAAAGATAACCTAACACAAAAGCGCGGGAACATTTTATGAGAGTAAGTTAACTTTGATGTAGCGCCAGGTATGTTGGTCAAGCCCAAATATATTGCACATAGTGTTTCCCATATCTAAATGAAACGAGCATAGTGCACTGGTTGTAGGTTATATACCTGCAAAAACGAAGAACAACATGCAGTGCCTGATATGTGGGTCAGGCACTAAGAACATTACGCATATACATATATTTCATGTGATTAACCCCCACCCGCTCAGTATTTACCTGGGTAAATATTTGGTTTTTCCAAATGCCAATACATAAAAGATGCACATCGACATGTCCATTATGAAGAATGCAATTTCCTTTTTGAGTTTTTCTAATCTTTTTATGGGTTTCTTCATATAATATATATTTATTTACAGAGGTAAATACTGAATGTTTTAAAAGTTGAATCACTATATTTGCACCCCATGACTACCCATGTACACTCAAATGTACATTTGATTTACAGCATCTGGAACACTTATCCGAACACCAATTTCCAAAATTATTGTTTCGACGTGCTTATAAGATGTGAATGAGTAAGACTGAATTTACCTATATAGCTACGAACACTTTCAGGGACTTTATTTTATGTCCAAAATTTGAGAACGCAAAAATAATTTTTTTCTTTTGACCTTCATTAAAAAATGTCTGAAAACGACTAAAAATTTTAAAGAATCTCTCTCTGAAACTAGGCCAGCGTTGAGAGGAACTATCGTTTATTGCATTTAAAAAAAAAATTACATTAAAACGTTTTTACAATAAATTTTAAGGGGATCCCAAAGTCATGTACACTATAGTGTACATCGGTAGTGAAAGGGTTAAAATAAATTGTAAGTGTGAATACTTGAATGCCTGACAAGATTAGCCCTATACGGGACTAGCGTTTGATAGAGAGGTTTACTATGAAATAATTTCGTAGCGAATTTAGTTAATATGAAATTGACCGAGACTGCTGCCAAATCCGCAGCTCGAGAATTGAGTTCATTTTGGCGTACACGGCAAGCAGGAATCAAGCCATGCTGATGAGTATACGGATACAATTTATACGAAACGCCTGCTTTTGTACAGACTTTTCTTTTTTTAAAGAATTTTCGTGCATAAAAGAGTTTTTTTGTAATCAATTCTGGAGCTGCTGACTAAATTCGTTATGAATTTATTTCAAAGCAGAACTTTCTAAACTTAAGAATGTCAAAAAGCCTTTTTTATAACCTAGATGAAATCACAGGGTATATTAAGTTTGTCATTACGTTTAGTAATCTGTGCGTTAATAATTCTATGTGGTAGAGCAAAATGGGTTGAACACCCACGCATAATATTAAAAGTTATTTTTATTCTTCATGTCCTTCTGGCCGTTCGGACCGCTGTCCATCCGTCCGTGGGTCTATCTGTCCGTCTTCACAACAATTCGAGAACGTGTTCACATAGACTGCTGAAAATTCGAACAAGGAGTTTGTTATGTGTCGAAATTAGAATAAAGAGTGGTGAGGTGACCTTATATCTTGAAATAGTAGAATCAGAGTAAAGAAACGCACACTAACGTGTGCATACGAAAGACTCATTAGTTACTTACAACTCATGTCAGTGTTCCATTTTTAAAAACTCATGTGCGTGCGTTAGTTGTTACATTGTAATTAGCGCACGCGCCCATGTGTGAGTAATTCAATATAAGAAAGCGCACACTAGCGTCCGCACACGAAATTTCTCAATTCTCACTACTCACAAGTGAGTAATTCAAGGGAAGAAAACGCACACGACATTTCTCACTGATTACTTCCAACTTGTGTTTGCAATTTCGTTTATGAAATACCTACATTATTTAGAAAAGGTGGATAATTAATATATAAATGTTTATACCCCTCATGAATATATATATGTGCACTGCTGAAGGGTTTAGTAAAGGAATTTTACAAAATGTTTTCGGTTTTTTATACCCTAGATGAAATCGTAGGATATACTAAGTTTGTCATTCCGTTTTTAACACCCAGAAATAAGGTTGGTAAAGCAAATTGAATTAGACACCCAAGCATTAAATTACATTTTTTGTTATTTTTGCATTTTCGTCCTCACGATAATTCGAGAGCGCGTGTTCTTAGACAGCTGAAATTTTGCACGTGAGCTTTAAACAAGAAAAGTCAAATTAAATTCTGAAATGGGACAAGTAGGGTAACTCGTACGTAGGGATACAAAAATTCCGTTTTTCACTACATATTTTGACACTCGCTGAGAACGCATCAACGTTGAGAGTAGAAATTTTGTACGCAGTGTTTTCATATGAATATAAAAATTTAGGATCTTTACGTATACTGCCAAACTATCAGTCCTGTGCGGTTGTAATGTATTGAAAAATGGTATGTTTATAAATATATTTTTTATTTCTACAATTTCACTGCCCGAAAATATCTTATTACTTAAACTAAATTTTGAATCAATGAAAAATTTTCCTTTATGGTAAATTTATAACAGTGGAATTATATTAAATTATCCATTTATATTTGTACCTGACACTGTCTCAATCAATTTAACCTTTCATTATTGCTCTGCTACTTGTCTACGACCCACACATATTTCAGCGATCCCTTCATACTTTCGTAGACGTCTAAGTTACTTGTAGAAGTAGATATGTGAATCATGACTATTGTCTATTGCGCACCCGTACAGCTAAAAAGGTAAAAACCTTGAACTATTCAAAATTTCTATCCTTACTGATAGGTGCAGAATGGGTTTTGATATGAGACAATCGTTCTTCGACTATTCTTTTAGATAGGCGACAGTGTATATATATATTGTAACTTATCTTAAATAAAATTAAAATTAAATTATCTTACAATAAACACTAAACAAGTGAATACTCGTATATCATTTCGAATGGTCACCCATCAGTGCAAGTTTTATTTTTGAAAGGACTTTTCGCAAATATTTGTATAACGATACGTCGTACAGAAAAAATTATTATAACCAATTTTATAGGATTTCATATTCTGAAGAATTTTTCATTACATTAAACCCACATAGGGCTGACAGTTTCACAGTATACGTAGAAATCTTAAATGTCAGTGTCCAAATACTTAGTGAAAAACGAAATTTTTGTATCGAAACCCTACGTAGGGGTCATCCGACTTGTCTAATTTGTAAATTTATTTTTGCTGTTTTTTAAAAGCTTCATCTGCAAAATTTCAGGTCGCTATGTACACGTGCTCTCGAGTTATCGTGAGGATGGACGGACGGACGGACATGCAAAAATCCAAATAACTTTTAATTTAATGCATGGGTGTCTAATCCGCTCTACCATAATTATTTCTGAGTATTACAAACGGACTCACGAACGGACTCACGAACGGACTCACAAACTTAGTTTACCCAGTGATTTCAGCTAGGGTATAAAAAACGGAAAAACATTTTGTCAAATTCCCTTATTAAACCCTTCAGCCCTGCATATATATGTGTTCATTAGACGAACAAACATTTAAATATTAGTTTTCCACGTTTTCTGCATAATGTAGGTATTTCATAAATGAAATTGCAAACACAAGTTGGAAGTCATCAATGAGAAATGTCGTGTGCGTTTTCTTCCCTTGAATTACTCACTTGTCAGTATTGAGAATTGAGAAATTTCGTCTGCGCTTTCTTATTTGAATTAATTACTCATGTGCGTGAATGGAAGGCGCAAGAAGATCGCACACGACTCATGAGTATGGGCATTTTGATTGCACACAATTTATCACTCAGATGCTCTTGAAAATAATAGTGGTACGAAAGACAGCCATGTAACAGATATTTAACCACATCCACCATACCTGGATACTAGATAGAGACCAAGATGACTGTCCTTACCCGAGTAGCCGAAATGAATCGAGGATGTTTCCCGTCTTCCTAGAGGGTTGAAAAGACTGTATCCGCCGTCTAGCGGAGGCGCAAGCGCTCAATTATTGTATGACACCAAGTGCCCAACTTCTAGGGCTTGTGTTGTTGCTACAAAAGACGTTGTGGTGACCCTACTGCCTCACTTGTGCGATAGGGACACTACATGGATCAAGCTCTCCTTTAACAAGGATGGAGCTAGTAGGGAACTCCTTATTTTCTCAGCGTA